>JACTOM010000016.1:3645975-3709920 GCA_015832385.1 Elymnias hypermnestra
AAGGAATAGAGGAGAAAGGCCCGATGATGTTGAGGTGCAGAGAATCAGGGCTTTATCCGACCAGGCCCTAATTCACAAATGGAGGGAGGACCTCGGGTCTCCTATAGCGGGCGCAAACACTGTAGCGGCTTTTCTTCCCCACTTGGAATATTGGATCTCAAGGGGGCATGGTGTTTTAACATACAGGTTGGTGCAGGTGCTTACTGGACATGGTTGTTTTGGTAAGTACTTGCAACAGATTGTGGGATGTGAGGAGACGCCTGCGTGCCGTGAATGTGATGCGGCTGTTGATACGGCGTATCACACATTGGCAGAATGCCCGGCCTGGGGCCCCCAGCGCCACGTCTTAATGTCGCTGGTTGGAAGCGATCTCTCCCTACCCAGCATAGTGGGTGGTATGTTCGGTAGCATGACCGGCTGGAGGGCAGTTGCCTCCTTCTGTGAGGCCGTTATTTTGCAAAAGGAGGCAATAGAAAGGCAAAGAGAGAGAGCGGTCGATGCACCTGACTCCCGCCGGAGAAGGGGAGGTATAAGACGGTGCAATTTTGAGCGCCTGCTTCCCCTCTTTTGAACCCTTGAGTCGGACGCATCCGGGGCGCCAGAGATGAATGCGTTAGCGAACATCTGGCGTCCACCATACGGATGAAGAGGGTTCCGCTGGGTTTTAGTGGGTATTATGGTTACATTGAGTCCCACACTCCTGGATGGAGCTGTACACTCTATCCAGCGTGCGTAAAAGCATTTCCCAACAACAAAAAAAAAAACAAAAAAGGGCGGGTTTGGCAAAAGGATTGTAGCACTTTACGACCTTACGACTTTATTGTGGTACTTTAAGACCCACATTTAAGTGTACGTAAACGAAGTTAGGCGAGTCAAATAGTTTAATATATACAAAGTATTGAATAAAATGATTGTCATGTCATAGTTTATCTTGGAGTGCATTAACGTAGCATGTTTTAAATTGCTCTCTATAGACGTTTCAATATAATCAGAATGCATTGTTTAAAATGTACACAGTGAGTGGTTCGCGTAACTGCAATTGCGGTATTGCGTCGCTCTGTATCCACATAAAACTAATAAAATCTTGATGTGTTTATTCAATACCATTGTTAGGTATCTGTTAGTGTGTAATGCAACAAGTTTTGCTATCTTTAGCCTTTGATTTCACTGCAATCTCAGAATTTTCCGCGACATTACTCATGCAATCTTCTTCCTTGATGCTCTAAATAAATATAACAATCGAAAGGTTTTTAAATCACAAAAATGTTTCTATACTTAATTGTCTTAACCTGTATGATATTTTTACATAATTTTATGAAATAGTTCTATTAAATTATATCCACTCAAGTTCAAAGACATTATTACACTTGTATTGTGCTTAAAAGTTTCTTTGAATGTAAAAATTCCGTACTAGATAACGTGGGAAATGATTTATTTATATTACTTGTCATATTAATAAATTTAAATACAGACAAAACTGAGTAGTTAACAGTTAACTACTGTCTAAACTCAAGTCAAAGGCAAAACCGTGCAAAAAGTAACCGCATTTTCTTTGCCGGCTTCCAAAGTAAAATAGTTATAACTCAAACTGCAAAACGGTATTACTTAAATAGACTTTTTGTTGACTTCAAAGTGTTTTAAATGTAAAAAAAAACTTTTGCTTAAAATCATAAGGCTAACGACTCTTTTCTTCGGAACTAATGTTATATATAGCTTGCTTTGCTTAGGCAAAATAATATTTTTATGTTGATAAAGCTCTTAAGCTATATTTATGAAGGCTTACAATAATTTCTTAAGATATATTATCTTTGCCTAATTCCGTATCAGTTATAGTTTGAAACTGGACAACTGAACGACGGCGTCAAAAATATGGGGTAACCATGAATATCTCCAACCGATGGACTGGTATCAAATACATATCCTTTACGTATTATAAAACCAAGTCTATCTCTCTACGACAAACTCAAAATCTACAGACCGGTTTTTCACTAGAGATCATTCTGAAGCAAGCAATATGTGTTAAGTTTTTATGTTCATTGGTTTAAATATCTATATATTAATATGTGAAGTAAAAATTTCATAGAGGCTTTTATGAAAATTACGCCGACGGAGGCGTATGAAATTTCCCACACTTATAGTTTATGTAGCGGAGTGTAAAATGCAAACACTTTTTTATTATGCATAAAAAAATACATTAAATCAATTAAAACACATTACAGCCACTGCCATGGATTTGACACAAACACACTCCTATAAATATATATGTCGGAGAATAAGAGAGAAGGAGAGCAATAAAGCATAGGGGCATAGGGTTCTCCGCTGACATCTTCATTAATGGCATCCATAATTCCCATGTTATTGTTGGTGCAATCAAACACTTTATTAATTAACTCGGATTATAATGTTCAATCAATTAATGTTCCTGATATCAATTTACATAAACTCTTTAATAATAATAGCTAGTAACGCGACAGATTCAAAAGTCGACCGCACCGGCGGGCCGTCACCCGAGATTTACCGAGAGACGCGCGCCGGACTGCCACTTATTGATTCTGCCCCACGCCGATAGACAGATGGTGCCAGCGTTCTACAGACTATTGCACGCGGACCAGCGATCCACAGACTATTGAACTCCGACAAATATGTCAATCACTGACAATTATGTCAAACGCCCTAAGGTTACTTCAAAATAGTTTATATTGTCAAAAGTACTAAGGAGGTTACATTAGAAAATCACGTATCTTTGTTAATTTTCTTCTTTCACACGAACCTTCTCCTGATTAAGCACAACACAAAAAGACTTTAGCTAACAATGATAGAGTTTTTAAATTTTCTAGATACGTATGTTATGTTTCAATGGACACCATTTTTTTCGCATAAAAATAATAACAAAAATGTTTTTTTTTAAATTTTATGTATTTTGTTTGAAAGTATATCCAAATTAACAATGTTGCATTGGAAAAATCTATGATTAGAGAAGTATAGTCTTTGACAATTGAATTTTAATGATTTTAAAACTTATAATTTTAATTAATTATAGTCGTATTTCGAACCCTGAGCGACTAATAGTGACGACATTTTCATATTTTCCTTTTCATTTTGCAAGATTTGTTGTAACTTAGTAATTATGATAAGTTTTATTGATTTTATGTACACGAAAAAAATTTTTCTTCAACCGAGATATCATTAGAAATTATTCCTGCCATCAACTAAGTTACATAAGCATCCTATAACCGGCGTACTTTAAGTCTTACATCTAAATGTAAAATACAAGGGAAAAAATGGCCACAACTTCGGAAATCTTTAATTTACAGTGTATAGAACTGGAAATGTATTTCCTACAAAAACATTGGTCTCATTTGCTAGGTCATTAACTTCTGCCTTTTTTAACTCCCCACAATCTCTTTTGTTTACGAAGCCGTTTAAAGAAAGATAGCGTCGACGTGTAAATTACGGTGCGGTTATATTTAAATGAGCGAAGTTTAATCTTGACGCTTGAACTAAAACTTTGAAAAGGCAAAGAAAATTAGTGAACATTAACGTGACAAAATTTATGGATGGAGCTAAGGAATGGACATTTTTCAGTTGTGGTCTTTAAAATCTTATGGCATTTGTCTTCAGCCCTTACTGTGGAGTATAAAAGTAATTGCCACTTAAAATGGAAATGTTAATGAGCTATTTTATTATAACTAATATGTCCTTGCAAATTCGTCCATTCGTAGGTTCAAAAGATTATCTAAAATACAAAAAGGCTTTTTTTATCCCAAAAACTGAAAATTCCAAGAGTTTAACGTACCCATAGCGAAATGGGAAGTTTTTATATCCAATTCAAATTTTGCATTGACTCTTTATATAGAAATAAGAACCTTTAAACATTTTTACATTTGATTACAATAGATGGCGATGAACAAATGTTTGCAAAATAAATTTAATTAATTAATTAATATTCGAAAAAGCTGTATTAACACCAAGTTTAAAACAACTAACTGCCTCATTGGTCTAGTGGTCAGCATGTTCGACTACAGACATGAGGTCCTGGGTTCGAGTCAATTCAATTCAATTCAAAAATGAATATTGAGTTTTCTAATAAGATTTTCTCAATATTTGCCTGAAGTTGGGAAGTTGGCGGTGTGATCCAACCCCGTGCCTCGGAGAGCACTTTTCGCCGTCGGTCCTGCGCCTGATCTCTCTCCGATCGTGTCGTCAAAATCAGACTATGAGAGTGAAGGAGTAGAGAGTGCACTTGTGTACTATGCCTGCCAATCGGCAGTGGAGCAGCGTGGTGGTGTGTATGCACTAAAAACCCTCGCTCCTCGGAGTGAGGAGTCCTGTGCCCAGTAGTGGGACGTTAATGGGCTGCTACTTATTTACTTACTTAAAACAACTACAACTTAAAAACGTATTTTAAATTTTATTAATACAAAATTGGATGAAGATTTATTCATTAGAGGGAATGTCAGCTAATCGAAGGAATTGAATAATAAAACAGTAATATCTTTTCTGAAAGAATTTTTCATTTTAATATTATATAACCAGTGAGGCCATATAAATCAAAACATTCACATAGCAATATCACTAGCCCGTTTTACAACTAATTACTTTAATTATTTGCATACAAATCCTGTGACCTGGATTCCATAAGAAAATTATTTTTAGGACCGAGTCAAAGTAAGACGAGCTTTAATTAAAAATTCTTTAAATTAAATTTTCTAACAGAGACGTTTCCTACTGCAGTCAGATGTTGGATTGAGCAATTCAAATTCATTGTGACAACTTGTTAACGACTCTGCTTCTTTCTCCTAATGGTTAGTTAGATCGAATATGGTTCTTGTGGTCGGAATTCAGGTCTTAGGTTCAAAAATCTTAATAGGAGCTTTGAGAAAGTATAGTGAAATTTGTATTTATATTTTAGTATAGTTAGAAACTGGTCTGACGGAAATTCAACTGAAAATTCTGACGTGATAACGTTTTATTAATCCATGGTTGTCAGCTGCAGGCAAAGCATAACTCATTACCACGTTTAGTTTAAGCCGAGCGTGGAAGCGAGAGCACGTAATAAGGGATAGAGAGGCGCGATCGGCCTAAACGTTCGGCTTGTGACGCATCTATCTCTATTCCGTTCCATCTGCCGATGCATCCGAGTAGAAAAGAGACAGCGGCATCTCACAACCTTCCAATTCAATTAACAAAATTCTCCATTAACCATTATTAAATTGATTGTTGTTCCAAATTAAAATTTATTATGATTAATTTTGATTTAAGTTTTGTTTTTCTGCATGTGTTCTGTATTTGTTTTGCTTTTTATGTTACATTTTATTTACTTGTAGATATAAAATGTAAACTGGGATAAGTGCCTTTTAAAAAAGATAAAGATAAAATAAAATTAACCGAGTTTAAAGAAGTGAAACTTCATTAGGTGCATGAAGGTAAAATTTTTACGGATTTTAATTCAAAAACAAAATTTAATTAATAATTTCTAATATTGACAAAAAACACGTGGCATTTTTATTTACAATTCGTCATTTGAGATTTCAATAAATTATTTGTATTATTTTCGATACTCTTAACATTTTAATGACAGTTAAATTCCTAACATATCTCCCTTTTTCCCTGCCTCTAAGTTTCGGAAATCTAAAGTTTTCGATTTATATAAATATAAACAAGACTTAAAAATTAGTTTGCCAAAGACGTTTCACTTCTGACATGTGTACGCACGCACTTTTAACTTAAAAATTCGATTAGAAGTTAATCCATATTCCATAAAACAATATCGTAAATGGAAATAAATAATATACCAAAAAATACATAAATAACGATCACTCATTCATTTGCCACGATATTTAAAACTGTTATTATATCGCCAGAATTACTTGATATTCAGCAAAACAACGGACTTTCCCATGTTTTAATTGGATCGGTAACTACGTGGATGACTCCGCAAGGCATAGGTAGTTAAGCCGTATTGTATTTATTTCAATCTGACCACATTTTGTATCGCAAAAAAATTGCTTGATTAATTTAAAAGCTGTGATTCGTAATTCACTTTATCAGAGTGTCCTCGCTGTGAGCGACACACGAGGCGTTAAAAACTCGCCCTTGACTCCATCGCTAACTTTGTTACCTGCAGTAGGGTAAACTACGCTTTAATTATTTTAGGACAAATTTATAAACAATCAGACTAGCTAGTCTTAAATGTTACCTCATTATAGTTTCCTCTAACAAATAACCACAATGATGGAGCGTAAAGAACAATACAGCACCTAAGTATGTTTTAATTAAGAGAATCTTAGTGTTGTCTGATCGAGAATGCATTCGTCTCATCACTAGACCATCAGTGCTTTCTCATACTTATAGATAATACAATGAAAATAAGACTTAATTGAGTCATCTAAAATTAAAAACTCTGAAATCGGTTAATCCGCTATAACTTTGAAACACACCGGCCTTATAAGCTTCCTATTTTGTAGTATTTGTTAACATTTATTTTAATTATGGTTTAGTAAGGAAATTTCTGAAGTAAAATTAAGTAAGTAGCAGCCCATTAACGTCCCATTGCTGGGCACAAGCCTCCTCACGAGGAGGAGCGAGGGTTTTTAGAGCATAGACCCACCAAGCTGCTCCACTGCGGATTGGCAGGCATAGTACACAAGTGCACTCTCTATTCCTTCACTCTCATAGTCCGATGTGACGGGAATCCGACACGACCGGAGAGAGATCAGGCGCAGGACCGACGGCTTAACGTGCTCTCCGAGGCACGGGGGTGGATCACACCGCCAACTTCCCAACTTCAGGCAAATATTGAGAAAATCTTATTACTAAACTCAATATTAATTTTTGAATTGGATTGAATTAACTCGAACCCAGGACCTCATGTCTGTAGTCAAACATGCTAACCACTAGACCAAGGAAATACAATGAGGATAGTACATTAGAGAAAATATTCAATTACGCTTTACGCTTTATGTGTAAGTATGTAAAGCCGATGTGTCTCTGCTTTTAAACCTCTGATATCTTCTAAGATATCTATTCTAAATAAATGCTGTTAGGGGCTGGTTTGATCTACAACACAATGTATGTATTGTAGAAGGAATATTTCTGTATCGTGTATAATAACTTGATAAATAACACATATATTTTTTAAAAGACAATGGTTACTATTGGTTACGCTTTACATCGCATACTTTTTAATCTTTCTAAGATATACAATTCCATAACACATTAGTTTGATCTAATTCGTAAGATTTAGCCATCATTTGCGATGTAAGCGCACAGAGATAAGTTTGTTACGATATCACATTACAAATCTTGGAAATTTTCGGTTTCTCTGTACTATATTAAGTGTGTATTATACGAGTACATATTGACTATTTTAACGGGTGCATACCACGATGGCGTTATTGAATTTTGTCGATATTTCGACCCAGTTCCATGGATCGTGGTCACGACGTAACTGCTGTAGGCGGTTTTGTCAAGCTGTCAAGAGCAAAATCTATCTACCCTCTAATCTTTTTATTATTCACCAGGCCCACATCCATTTTTCGGCATACTACACTCATAACGTCACGTTTTAATTTTGAAAAATTTCATCGTTTGTTCATTTGACATAACTTATATTATACATATAAACATTCTTTTTGAATTATTCTATCTATAATAGTTTAAAAAATCCAATAGAAACGACATCGGAAGCCACTTCATTTTATACTATATAAATGTTTTAATCCAGCATGGCTACCCTACACGGGGTAATCGTCATAATGATAAATCAAACGTCCCCACCTGTAATGAAGGGAACCTTACTGCCTGAATGCTTTTACTACCCGTGTTCAGTGAAAACGATTTTAAAATTATGTGTAAATATATTTACGAGCGAGTTATTCCTCTCATGAATATTAAATTTTAACCTAAGCAAAATATTTATGAAATAAAAGATTCTTTTTTGTGTTATTTGTTCGTTATGTAAATTTTAAATACACATATACTTACTACTACTCTCCAGCCTGTACGGGGTCATGTGCTTATTTAATAACGCTATAGAAAACAATGCTCAATAAATCCCAATATAAGACTGCAAATAGTTTCATAAGCCTTTGGTAGATATGGGTAAAAAGTAAGTAAGTAGCAGCCCATTAACGTCCCACTACTGGGCACAGGCCTCCTCACTCCGAGGAGCGAGGGTTTTTAGAGCATAGACCCTCCACGCTGCTCCACTGCAGATTGGCAGGCATAGTACACAAGCGTGCACTCTCTATTCCTTCACTCTCATAGTCCGACGTGACGGGAATCCGACACGACCGGAGAGAGATCAGGCGCAGGACCGACGGCTTAACGTCCGCTTCTCCGTGGCACGGGGATGGATCACACCGCCAACTTCCCAACTTTGGGCAAATATTGAGAAAATCTTAATAGAAAACTCAATATCGATTTCTGAATTGGCCCGACCCGGGACTCGAACCCAGGACCTCATGTCTGTAGTTGAACATGCTAACCACTAGACCAATGAAGCAGTTTGGGTAACTAATTGTAATTAACGTCTACTTATTTATTAACACCGCCTACCTACTCTTTCTTTTCTCTGACGGTCTCCCTATACATTGGGTTGTCTGGAAGAGATCGCTAACTAGCGATAAGACCGCCCATTGTATACTAGAATTACGTCATTGTATATTATTGTTTTTCTTGTGGTGTTCAATAAAGCACACATTCTATCTATCTAACGCCAGCAGGTTGCAATTTTTTACATGCTCCATGACATTTAATTTGTATTACACGATAGATTGTTATCACTTTAATATACCAACTATTAAGATTTATGAATACATGAAGTATCTACAAGTTGGAAACAAATATAATCATCAAAATTGCTTTGAACAGGACAGCTTCAAAAGTAATATTGTATATAAGATAAGATTAGTGTTAGGGTTTGCCCTTAAATTGTTGGTCAAGTCTTAAAGGGGTTTATGAACATTATCTATGAGTTAAAGCAAATCTATACCTACATTATGTCAGAATTTGTTTTATTTTATTGGATAAGTATGTATAACTAACTATTCATTATATTTCGCTAGCTTTAAATCACAATTTGATATTACTTTTGTTTGTATAGTTTTAGTCATCCACTCAAGTTCTAACACATTTTTACACTTGTAACCGATGATATTGATGGTGATACAGTTTTTTGATACAGATATTGCGCTTTCATAGATTTAGAAAAGGCCTATGATCAAGTGGTGAGCTGTGGTCAACGTTATCTACGTATGGGATGAGCGGTAGTCTGATTCAAGCATTGAAGTCTCTCTATGAGGGTTCTAGTGCTTGTGTCAAAATAAACGGAGCGTACGAGGCGTGGTTTCCTGTCGAAAGAAGTGGATGTGTTGCGTCACCATGGCTGTTCAACCTATTCATGGTAAACTATTTGACAGATTTAAAAGAAAGTATGTATGGGTTAAGAACGAATGAATTACTCATCAAATGTTTACTCTACGCTGATGATCAAGTAATACTTGCGTCATCCGCTAATGAGCTACAGGAGATTGTAAATATTATGAATGAAGCTTTGAAAGGGAAAGGAATGAAAGTGAATGAAAACAAAACTAAAGTTATGCTTTTTGAAAGACACGAATCAATGATGAGTGGCAATATTTTGATAGGTGGGGAACAAGTGGAAGAGGTGAAAGAATTTGTATGCTTGGGAACTAAATTTACAAAAGATGGAACATGTGAAAGTGATATTGAAAGGAGAGAATACGCAGGAAATATGGTAAATGGTGCCCTTCACGCCTTTATAAATAGCCAGATGGTGTCTCAAAGGGCCAGACTGCCTGTGCATGCTGGAGTGTTGATGCCAACACTTACGTATGATAGTTAATGTTGGGTATGGCAGGAGAAGCATAAAAGTAAAATAAATGCGGTAAAGATGAGAGTTTTGAGAAGTATGAGTGGATCAAAACTGAGTGACAGAATAAGAAATAGTGTGATAAGAGAAAGTTGTGGTATAAAAGAAGACGTAGTGACTAAAATTGGAAAAAGGTACGCTTACAAAGTTTGCGCATGTAGAGAGAATGAATGAAAGGAGACTGACAAAAAGGATTTATGAGTCAAGAGTGATTGCGAAAGTTGGAAAGGGAAGACTAAGACAAATGCTCCTGGACCAAATCCAGGACATTTTAAATAAGGGCCAGGTCAAGAGTATTCTAAACCGACGAACTTGTATGATAGGTTTAATGTGAATGAAAGAAGTGAAGGAGATATGCAAAGGTCGTGGCAAGTGGAAGGACGTTGTCTCTGCCTACCCTTATGAAAATGAGGCGAGATGCTATGTATACAGTTTATACATTAAATTAAAATAATTTGCGAAAAACTGTACTGCAACAATTGAAAGCTCACGTAAAGTTTTCTTTCAATATAACGAATTCAAATTTTCCTTATATTACCCGTTTTTAATTATGAAATACATTCATTCAAAACTGTTAAAAGGTAACCAAGTTAAACTTCAATGAAGTCAACATAAAATGTGGTTAATGCGGTAACAATAAACTTTCGGTACAACCAAGCGGAAAATAGACTTCAATAAGACAACGGGTTGGAAAGCCTTTGATAAACGAGGACGGTACGAAGGCCTTATGAAATTGTATTGGACTTTATTTACCTTTGATATAATGGAGAAATAAGAAAAGTAGTCGAGAACTCAATAACTGGATGCACTCAGATCGCATTACACGACGGTAAACTTGTTATTGCAGTCGCTATGGTTCCACGATTAGATTTTCAAGATTCGTAAATCGTTTGGTTCCGTTTATTTTCAAGTTTTGAAGTAAAACTTCTTTAGGCGCATGGGGGTAAAATTTTTACGGATGAAACGCGTGATTAGCATCACGAAGATGTTCAGCATTTTTTAAGGTTAGTTACTTTTAATGTTTACAAATAACGTGTGGCATTTTAATTTGCGACTCATCATTTAATATACAATTTTTCATAAAATAAAAAAAACGTCGACTTTGTATTTACAATTCGTTTAAGATTGCAATAAACTATTTGTATTAATATTCAACACATTTAATATTTTAATGATCAATTAATTCATTAAATTCCTAACATATCTTCCTTTTTCTTTCCCTCTAAGTCTCGGAAATCTAGTTTTAGATTTCTATAAATATAAGCAAGACTTAAAAATTAGTTTGAAAAAAGTTTCACTTCTGACATGTGTAATATTTACGTACGCACTATTTTTTATTACTGACAGGTTAACGGTTGATTGTTATGTCATAAGATGGTATGTCTTAATATAGTCTATGCTCATGGTGTGCTACGCTCTCCTTCTTAGGGGATGTCATGACGCGGAAGGAGATGGCGAAACGGTTGAGAGACGCGAACGTGACTACTTCGACCGTTCGCAGGAGAAGGCCTAGAAGGAGGCGAGAGGCCCACGATCGCCGTCTCCCTCCTTAGTGGTGACCTTTGGGTAACGGAAGAATGGACCCCATTGCCCAAAAAAGACAGGTCCCGCGAGGTGGTATTGGTGGCGTACCAGGTGCTCCAGGCAATCCACCTGCGGAATAGGTTTTGGTCGTTGACCGAGTTGAGCCTAAACAGGCACATCGCTGGCGGGGTTGCGAATGCCTGCCAGTCGCGTATTCGTGACCTCGGTAAGAGATAATTTAGCTCTTATGGTCGGAGTCGGTGTCAGCCAAGGTAAATGTCGCCTGCGTATCCACTTGGCAGCTCCCGCGTCTCTCTCTCTATAGCTATATATGTAGGTACCTCGGCTGACACCGACTCCAAATATAAGAATACGAAGAACACTAAAAAAGAATACGCAATAATTTTTTACTTTTTAGAGCATATAAATATATTTGTAGGTTTGTTTTGAAGGCGGTTCTTTTTTTGTTAAAATGTTTATTTATTATTTGATTTTTGATGAATCTGAAGTAAACTAAGAAATTTGTCTCAATATGTGTACACCTAAAAACATGTTGCTCATGTGAGATAACACCTTTTAAATGAAACAACTTTACAAAGTTAAATTTACATTAATATCGCCACACCCGGAATTGAACCCTCAACCTTATACGTTACAGATCGGTTATTTTGCCGCCCCGCTATCACCAGTCTTTCATATGGTAATCGAGCTCAACACTAACACGCAAATTCCCCCGCCCCCCAGACTCTGCTACCACCGCTTCACACGCTTCACACATGCCGTTTGATTACACACAGTATTTTGCCAAAAATCGCACCTTTACTGTAACCCGTTGAGGAGTTCCTTTGATCTTCATATTTAACTACGACTAGCACTTGACCATAGCGAAGTTACGGTAGGCAACTTAAATATCTGGATAGCTTATAGAAGATTCTGCCGAGTATCGTTGATTTGCTCCTAAGAATTGAAGAATTCCGTCACTTTGTCATGGACTCCATCATCAGAACCTAACCAAACTATCACAAAATAACCCTTGAAGTATATACTTTCTAGTAAAAAAAGAATCATCGAAATCGGTTGGCGTGATCTTGAGTCATTTGTCCATTTGTCGCGCACATGCTTATGCACGTTTAAGACTTATCCGGTTTTCTCATGGATGCCATCATCAGAACTGGTTTAAAAAAAATGGGACCCTATGACGAGTACTACCTTTCATATAAAAAAAAATTATCAAGATCGGTCCACGCATTCGGAAGACATGAGGTAACAAACATAAAAAAAAACATACAGGCGAATTGATAACCTCCTCCTTTTTTTGAAGTCGGTTAAAAATAACATTTTAAACAGATATTCGTCATTTGACTATTCTTAGATCAAATGAAAGGCTTTGCCATAGTAGTAATATACTGATTATTCTCATTTCCGACGCAGGTTCGACTTGGAGAGCTAGTGAATGTGTGACGAGTGTTACGAAAAGAGTGATCAGTCGAAGCGAACGGACAGCGAGCACTAAAGCATACTCATTTTTGAAGTAAATCCCTACAGACGTTGGGCTTGCGAAGTAATCTAGTGAATGCGTGATGAGATCCTTACGAAAAGTGTGATCGGTCGAGGCGAACATAAAAGTTTTACTTCAGTTGTGTAGTCTAAAGCACACTCGTTTTTTTATGTTATTGGTTTAAAAAAAAGATCAAACAGCTAGAGACATTGAAGGATGGTTTGAGCAATATTATGATATTTCACGTCAAACATTGTTTTTTATAACAAACTTATTAACGTCAACATCAAGGACAAACTTCCTCTTTTCAAATCGCAGTCAAATCTTGTTTAGATTCTTTCAATATCCGACGAAGTACCAATTTCCTCCGTTCGTTTATGTTTATTATTTATTACAGAAAATTAGATAAATATTATAATAATTTTGATGAAATCATTGACGTTGCTTTCAAAAACATTATAATATACATAAGACTAGGTAATAGCAGCCTAGTGACCTACTCAGGCCTCCTCGCAGATATTAGAGAATTTTAAAGCTTCCACCCACCATTCTCCTCTAGAGATTGTCAGGTTTCATCACAATTTAAGCAATCTACATAAGTAT
Organism: Elymnias hypermnestra; assembly: GCA_015832385.1. Taxonomy (NCBI): domain Eukaryota; kingdom Metazoa; phylum Arthropoda; class Insecta; order Lepidoptera; family Nymphalidae; genus Elymnias; species Elymnias hypermnestra. The sequence continues at coordinate 3,659,496 of JACTOM010000016.1, forward strand.
TAAAAAAACTTAATGCCTAAGATTAGACCTCGTGATTCTTAACAAGAATCTATCTGTTTATCAATTGCATAGCTCTTTCTCTTTTTAACCGACTTCAAAAAAAGGAGGAGGTTATCAATCCGTCTGAATTTTTTTTTATGTTTGTTACATCATATCTCCCGACTGGTTAGACCGATCTTGATGATTTTTTTTCAAATGAAAGGTGGTGCTCGTTATAGGATCCCATTCTTTTTTAAACCAGTTCTGATGATGGCATCCATGACAAAACCGGATAAGTCTTAAATTTGCGTAAGCATGTGCGCGACAAATGGACGAATAACTCAAGATCACGCCAACCGATTTCGATGATTCTTTTTTTATTAGAAAGGATATACTTCAAGGGTTGTTTTGTGATAGTTTGGTAAGGTTCTGATGATGGAATCCATGACAAAGTGACGGAACTCTTCAATTCTTAGGAGCAAATCAACGATACTCGGCAGAATCTTCTATAAGCTATCCAGATATTTGAGTCGCCTACCGTAACTTCGGTATGGTCAAGTGCTAGTCGTAGTTAAATATGAAGATCAATGGAACTCCTCAACGGCTTACAGTAAGAGTGTGATTTTTGGCAAAATCTATAACTGTCTGTAATCAAATGCCAATGACCTTACGTTTGTTGCTGCATTGCAATATTTGAAAGGTGAATTATGTGTGAAGCGGTGGTATAAGGGTTTCGGGTTCGATCCCGGGTGTGGCGATATTAATGTAAATTTAACTTTGTAAAGTTGTTTCATTTAAACGGTGTTATCTCATATGAGAAACGCGTTTTAGGTGTACACATATTGAGACAAATTTGTTAGTTTACTTCAGATTCACTAAAAATCAAAAAATAAATATAAATTTTAACAAAAAAAGAACCGCCTTCAAAACAAACTTACAAATACATTAATATGCTCTAAAAAGTAAGAAATAATTGCGTATTCTTTTATAGTGTTCTTCGTATTCTTATATTCGGAGTCGGTGTCAGCCAAGGTACCTACATATAGAGCTATAGGTGGTAGAAACGCGAGAGCTGCCAAGTGGACACTCGGGGAACATCTTCCTTGGCTGACACCAACTCCGAATATAACAATACGAAGAACACTATTAAAGAATACGCAATTATTTCTTACTTTTTAGAGCATATTAATGTATTTGTAAGTTTGTTTTGCAGGCGGTTCTTTTGTTGTTAAAATTTATATTTATTCTCTCTCTCTTACTCAAAAAGCTGTCATTCATTAACGTTTCTCTACGATGTCTTCCGTCGAAAAGTTAAGACATAGTTTATCGAATAAACACAAAAGTTATGTTGTTCTTGGTATAATATCATTGGAAATATAAACAGTTATTGCTTGTCTTAGTTTATTATATTAATAAATTTATATTTGTTTGATTGGTGTTTCCAATTAAATGTGTTCTAACTTGTCATCGTAGTAGGAATAAAAAGTTTTCAGTACTTTTTTTTATAAAAATCCTTTTGTTCATCCACTCGAGTACAAATATTTTCATTTAAAACTTAAAATGGACAACAAGTGATGTTAATACAGTTTATTTCTCAAATATTAATTCATTAATTTGCGAAGAATTATCAACGCCAGCTTTTGAAGCCACACGTAAAAGGTTTATAAATTTCTCTCTACTCTATAACGAATTTAAGATGTAAATGCTACTTATAAATTGTGCTACAAATTGTAACAATTAGGGTTTTTACTTTTTTGGTAATAGTACTCGTTTTCTTAGTGATTTTGATGTTTAGAATTAGATCGACAAAGCTTTCAACGTTACAGACAACTAACAGTTGCATGTAACATTATACAAGGTTACTCGCATGCACTTTAGTAATCAAGGTAACATAATCACGATCTATACAGTGCTTGTACGCTACTTACACAGTATAATAACGAGAATCCGTATATAAAAAACAGAAAAATTGTGTTCATTAGTACGGTATGGACTTAGAAACCACCTTCTCCTTGAAAACTTGAAAGCTACTCCTTTCGTAATGTACGGATTTCCTTATATTCCCATGGGATTAGTAACTAAACGGGGAAAACCTAGTGTATGTCTAAACTAACATTATAAAAAGAAAACATTTGTATTTCTGTGTGTATGTATGTTTGTTACGTTTTTACACAAAAACTACTAGACCGATTTCAATATTTCTTTCGCTTTTACATGGCTGTCGCCGACTCCGAATATAATAATAATTGTAACTATATTATATTATCGTAATAGTTTGATAGACTTTTAAGGAGTCTAACTTTACTTAGGAGAACTCTTAACAATTATTTTTTACTTTTTAGAACATATTAATTTGTTAGTAATAGTTTGTATAAAGGCGTTTCTTTTTTGTTAAAATTTTTAGTTATTAAATTGACTAATGTCGGATATTGCACGTAAATGATGTTACGAAACTTAAAAATGAATTAGTTAGATATATATTCGTTGCAATGTAAAATCTATATATTGGCAAGTGTGTATCTAATCATATAAATGAGTGAAACCACGGAATATTGCTACTTATAAATCATGTATAACTTTATACTATACTAGCGGCCCGTCCCGGCTTTGCACGGGTAGACATAAATATGGGTTATAAGCATGATAATTAAAACAAACATGAATTGACAAATATAATGAAAAAGTGGGATTCCTAATACTAAAACTAAGTAGCTCCGAAAAGAACTTTTTAAGTGAAACATAAAAATGTGTTTAAAAAAACTCGAAATATTCAATGTCGCTTGCGTCTACTGCGTAAGGAGCCGACCGGCTACCTAGTTCATAATCTTGCACCCCCTTCTCACGCATTGCCCCTCTCTTGTCGAGTTAGTTACTCGATGCGTTGCGTGGCGGCCGCCACCGGCATGTATTTTTATTTTAATTTCATGATATCTTTTGAATGAAATATCCGATTTCAATAATTCAAAAAGTAATCATCAGGTATTGAGACAGTCTTGAATATGAAATTATCTATTTGGATAAAAATTTATAAATGGCATGGATAACACGGTCTGATTTTGATCGGCATGTCTTTCAATTTGTTAAATGTAAAAAAGTAGTTATAGTGACGTAACTACAATAGTTAGACATATAGTCTTGCGAAATTTTTTGTAGATATTGATATATTCTATAATATTATCGAACATTTTTTTGTCCTATCATTAATACACTTCACAGCGCATGCGATGAAAGGCATTTTATGGCTAATTTTTTTACACCTTCGGTTGGTTTTAATAGGAATTTCTAAAGATTTCTATAGTAATCTAGTACTAAATATAGCCTATGTTACTCAGTGATAATTTAGCTTTCTAATGAAAAAAGAATGATTAAAATCGGTGCAGTACTTTTTGAGTTTATTCGTTACATACAAAAATACAAGTCTTTCCTCTTATAGTGTAGATAATAATAACAACGTATAACTATTTCAATGTCAATGTTTTAATGAAAGAAATACAATGTTTCTTTTTCTATAATGATTTGAATGATGCAATGGAAAATAAACTACTCTTTTATTTACAACTTTCTGTCCCAAATATAAAAGGAAATTTTAACTGAAAGTAATATCAGAGTGAGCTGCAAAGGAGCGTAGTTGCGTTTAGATTTCTGAAATATAAAAATTGTAATAAAACACTCAAAAATTCATTTAAATATTGTCTATAGATGTTGTATGTCGTGACAGTACCCAATAGCTGGCGTACATTTAACAGTATCGTGAATTTACTTAAGGAATATTACCTTTTGGAATATGGGGTGAGGGTGTGACACTAAAATCATATTAAAGCAACTTACCTTTGTACACGATAATGTATATATTACCTACATATGATAATAGAGTCAAGAATAGAATAATATCATACCAAATTAAATTTTTTATAGTCTAACTTTTCAAAATTAACCGTAATTTCGTTAAAGATTTCTTTTTGGATCAAAAAATGGAGAGCACAGTATTATTAATTTTGATGCATTGTAATTATATATTTAGTCATTTTCTACGGGATACATAATTGTCTTTGACGTAATTTATTTTATGTTTAAAGTAAGAAGCAAATGTATAAAGACAATCTCGAAATAAAAATCTTCCACTTATTCTTTGAATATGAAATATACTTAATTGTGTAATTAAATGAGTCGGAAATGATTTTGCCTCCAGAGAGAGTTTTAATACGTACATTTTGTCGTATTTATTTTCGAATATATATCCAACAATAATAAATATTATTACTGAAACCGATTTTTTTGTGCCTACGTTAATACACTGAAAATGTATTTTACAGAATTTAATACGGAAAGGAGTAAAATATTAGCAAATTTCTTGAAGTAAAATCAAATGTAATTGGATATTTTATCATTTCTTTTCAAATATGTTGAACCCTTTAGTCTAGACCGTAATAATAAGTAAGTAGCAGCCCATTAACGTCCTCGATCATATGAGACAGGGTTTTTTTAGAGCATAGACCCACCACGTTGCTCCACTACGGATTGGCAGGCATAGTACACAAGTGCACTCTCTATTTCTTCACTCTCGTAGTCCGATGTGACGGAATTGCAACACTAATCTAGAGAAATCAGGAAAATAACGTGCTTTCCAAGGCATATGGGTGGAGCACACCGCCAACTTCCCAACTTCGGGCAATTATTGAGAAAATCTTAATAGGAAACTCAATATCCATTTTTGAATTGGCCCGACCCGGGACTCGAATCCATGACCTCATGTCAATAGTCGAACATGCTAAACTCTAAACCAATGAGGCAGTCGTAAAAATAGGTATTTGTTAAATAAAATATAAGGTAAGTAGCAGCTCATTAACATCACACTGCTGGGCACAGGTCTCCTCATTCATTGCATAGAGAGTATAGACCCACCACGCTACGCCACTGCGGGTTAGCAGGCATATTACACAAGGTAATCCTACACGACTGGAGAGAAATCTAGCGCAGGACTAATGGCTTAAACGTGCTATAAGAAGCTTGGCGCTGGAGCACGCCGTCAACATCCCAACTTAGGGCAAATATTGAGAAAACCTTAATAAGGACTCAAACCCAGGAACTGTCTGTAACCAAACCTGCTAGCCACTACATCAACAAGGTAGTCAAATTGTGAAAATAAAGCGTGTCAAAAGTCTTGCTAAAAGTAGGATCTCTTCAAAGTAACTTCTCATTGTAATATCACCCCTTCGCGGGTATTGTGCAAATTCATATGCATATCTCATACAATGACAATTTTTCCTTTAAAACTGTAGTAAAACTCTCTTACCATGCTTCAAACGAGCCTTCAAGCAAAAAGTGTAGGATTTCCTATTTTAAAAGCCTTTACAGAAGGGAGTTCTGAAATTACGTGTATACACTTATTGTCTTTTCACGCATACGAGTATATCGACACTGGAACCCGCAAAATATTGTTTTGAATAAACTTCCACTAAAGTCAATCGGTTTTACAACATAGTATAAATATAGTATCCAAAACTATAAGTCTAGACAATAAATAAGGAAGTTTTCTGCTCTAATAAACAATTTTGGACAATTAAAAAAAAAATATTTGAGTTTAAGTGGATGAAAAAAAAAGTGTTTTATATTGGGAGATAATAGTAATTTATTTATTTATTTATTTTACAAAATCCACAGCCCTCTTAAAAGTAACATATAATCTAATAAAAATTAAGTTAAGGCCAATTAAGGATTTTACATATGTTTATTGTACTAATAAGCGCCAGAGATATTGCGCGTGGGTGTGAGTCTGTCTATGAATGTGTGTGTGTGTATGTGTGTGTGTGTGTGTGTGTGTGTGTGTCTGGAGTCAAATACAAGCTACCTACTCACTATTTAAATTCATTAATTTTATTAATACTTTTTTAAACTTCGCTTTGTTGCTGTGGAAGATATCGACGTCAGAGTAAGATTCGTTATAATTTCTTTGAATGCAAATTATGGAATTATTTGCATAATTTGTTTGACAATGTGAAGTCAAAAAGAGGGGTGTTTGGCGCGTTCTACGTTTAGGTGTGTGAAACCGGAGAATGTTAGATGTTAATTCGATGCTGTCATATTGATAGAATGAAAATTATAAATAGTAATTTGCATAAACTTATTCTGTTTGTATGTGTACAGAGTTGGGACAACCTGCTATCTGACTACAATGTATAGTGAACTGAAATTTAATCATTCATTAAAAGAAAGCTAATAGAGAAATCATTCTATAATTTGAAGGAATACTTAGAAGACAATAAAGCGTGGGAAAGACAATAAAGTGAATGTATTGCTCTATATATATATCTCGATATAGAATAAATTAAAAACAAATATTGTAATGATGATGGCAAAAAAACCGTGCACCCGACTGAGTTTGTTGTAGGCTCTTCTCAGATCAGGCCGCGAAGCAACTTTAGTTTGTAAGTCGTTTTTTAATCTTATTATCAATTATTCATTTAAATATGAATATGAAGAAAACCATATCTGACGATTCAAAAGTGCTGTATTAGGGCTACTTGAATAAAGGCATTTCGACTTTGACTTTGAAACTTTGAGTAGGAAATACTTTGGGAGAGTGTTACTAATTATAGCACTAGATAATGGGAAGAAATACACTACTAGTTTAGATCTAACGTAGAACCACGGAATTAGATTAGTCAAACGCAAGATTGGCATCTAGCGCACAGTCCATTTATCTCTTTGTCACATGTTTCATTCAACACCGAAGGATCAATTGCGAAGCATCATTAGTTTTGTTCATTGCATCATTTCAACGGAAACTTTAACGTTACACAAGGCATTGATATAGATAAACTAGATGGACAGTTATATCTTGATAGAAGTCTACGAGTGGTTTAAAATCCACAAAAAAACTAAGGCAAGTAGCAGCCCATTTAACGTCCCACTACTGGACGCAGGCCTCCTCACATGAGAAAGGGTTTTTAGAGCGTAGATACACCACGCTGCTCCATTGTGGTTTGGCAGGCATAGTACACAAGTGCACTCTCTATTCCTTCACTCTCAAAGTCCAGTGTGATGGAAATACGACAGGACTAGAGAGATATCAGGCGTAGGACCAACGGCTTAACGTGGTCTCCGAAGTACGGGAGTGGAGCGCACCAACCAACTTCGGGTAAATATTGAGAAAATCTTAATAGAAAACTCAATACCTCACCTGGACCTCAAGGACCTCATATCTGTAGTCGAACGTGCTAACGACTAGAATAAAGAGGTAATACCTCCTATAGTTTCTACAGAGCATCATACCGGACCTAAGGAAAGACGGTAACTAGTCACGGCTGAAAGCCACTAGTTCAGACTCGACGGACAAATTAGAAAATGCAATTTCCCTGCAATTGGAATCGAACGCAGGACCTATGGTAACTAAGCAAGTACTTGTACTATTGCGCCAGCGGGGCTGTCACTGTCAAGAACAAGTTAGTAGACGGCTAACACACCATGCTACTCAAATGCGGGTTGGCAGGGTTTCCTCACAATGATCTCCTTCGCCAAAACTGTTTAATAGGATAACTTAAAACTGCCTCATTGGTCTAGTGTATAGCATGTTCGACTACAGACATAAGGTCCTGGGTTCGAGTCCCCGATCGGGCCAATTAAAAAAGTCAATATTGAGTTTTCTTTTACGATTTTCTCAATATTTGCCCGAAGTTGAAAAGTTGGCGCTATACTCGTACTCCACCCCCGTGCCTCGAAGAGCACGTTAAGCCGTTGCTCCTGCGCCTGATCTTTCTCCGGTCGTATCGAATTCCCGTCACATCAGACTATGAGAGTGAAGGAATAAAGAGTGCACTTGTGTACTGAACCTGCCAATCCGCAGTGGAGCAGCGTGGTTGGTCTATGCTCTAAAAACCCTCTCTCATGTGAGTGAGGCGGCCTGTGCTCAGCAACGGGACGTTAATTGGCTGCTAGTTACCTTACCAGGATAATTTAGACAAGGAGACAGGGAAGTGTATATAAGCTATTTATAAGTTTATAAAATTACAGAATGAACATTTATATATATTAAATTCGGGTGTAGATTTTTCATTTTCTATGGCCATCCGCATTTGCATTTTAAAACCGGCTAAAGACCACTTTCATTAGTTCTTTTTGAATTACCTCTTTCTATTTACCTATCGTTGACTATTCATGACACCATTTCGTTATTAAATTTACGAGACTGATTCCTATTTTATTGTGTGTTAAATATAAATTAGTTTCTGATAACTTTTATAATGATCACTGTAATTATAATATTACAGCAGTAGTTCATATAGTACTGGGATAATAATATTATTAGATGGAAACTTGGGCCATTTAACACATAGGTTAACTTTTTTAAACGCAATTGACTTGGGAAGTAAGCTAGTAAATGGACAACGAAAGCGTTACGAAAAGTGTGATCGGGCGAGGTGAGCGCACAGCGTTTTACTTCAGTCGTGTGGTCTAAAGCACACTCAATTATTTCCTATAAACGAGAGCGTTACGGAAACTTTGATCGGGCAATGGGAACGGACAGCATTTTACTTCAGTCGTGTGGTCTAAAGAAAAAAAAAGCACACTCGATTTTTTCCTATATAAATCTTTTATTTAAGTTTTATAGATCTAAAAAGTTATTATACAATATATAGTTCGAAATATACCACCACCAAACCACCTCTTTGCCTGCCAACCAGCAGTTGATCAGCGTGGTGGGTCTATGCTCTAATAATCCTCTATCGGGAAAGGGCTGCTACTTACTATACCACTTTTAGATAACATTTTACACCAAATTTTCATCGAGATAAAGTGGCCTTTATCTTACATCAGAGAAATGAAATAAAAACGGTTAAAGCTTATGTATAGGCAACTAAATTAGTCAATGGATAAGTAAAATTGCTTCCACTTAGTTTTGAAGCTGAGGAGTGAAAACGTTTTTTTTTTTGTATATGGTTAATGAAGTAGTCTGACGATTCCTTATACATGTCGGGTTCTCCACCGACATCGTCATTAATGGCATCCATTATTTCCATACTGTGGGCGTTTGTTGGGTACTGTTGGTGCAATCAAACACTATATAACTCAGATTATAATGTTCAATCACTTAATGTTCCCGATATCAATTAACACAAACTCATTAATAATAATAGCTACGAACGCAACAGTTTCAACAGTCGACCGCTCCGGCGGACCGTCACCCGAGAACTAATAAGAGACGCGCCCCGGACTCATCAAGGGTTTTTCACAACGAAGTTGTGGGGTACGGGCGTCGAGGCAATGCCGCAATACCTGGGCTAATTTTCTCAGGCATGGACGATGCCCGGTATTTGTTTATGTCCATCATTCTAACGGGCTGGTTCCCACCAGCTTACACCGGCGGGACCATCCAGGTCAATCCTAGTTCTGTCACTGCCGTCGAGTCGTCAACGCCGTCATCTGCACCCACACCTTATTGTATGTATATGCTTATATATCTATGTTTATGTAATTAATTATAAACTGTTGCACTATCTACCCATTATTTTTGCCTCCTTCCTTTAAGGTTGTCTGGAAGAAATAACTTCAAAGAGACTCTAAGTTTTTTCGTTCCCTTTTTATGTATTTTCCAAGAAATAAATTTAAAAAATCTAAATAAATTTATGATTAAACCGAAATTGTAGATAGATGATTTTATAACTTTTATTTATTTGATTACTTGTTAAGGGATAAAATTAATAGAACAGTGAAGTTTCCATAAATTGAAAAATGGTTTTCAAAATTAAGCACGTCAGTTAATACTGAATACATTACAAGCTTACAATGTATATACAATACTAGCAGAACCCGCGCCTTCGTCTACGTATTCCACGCAGTTTTTTTGGTAGCATTTTCATTAATTTAGGCAAATTGTTTTACAAATAAGAAACATACCCGCACTACCCTTTGAGGGAGCAATTTCCTAAAATTTACTTTTGATAGTTTCCACTACGTCAAAAAAAAATTCTGACGAAGTTTTACATACCATAAAATATATAGTATGTAAATGTAAAGATTTTTTTTATGTGAAATTTTGAATTATTAAATTAACACCCCCGCAACCCCCTTGCGAGTGGAGTTTCATAAAATCCGTTCTTAGCTGACCTCTGCTCGGCAAAAAGAATGTTCTTACCAAATTTCGAGTGTCTACGCGTTATGGTTCCAGAGATATCGTCATGAGTCAATCGATACCTGGATATCTCATATATATATATATATATATATATAGACTAGCTGAACCCGCGACTTTGTCTGCGTGGAATGTTTTATGGTAGCATATACATTAATTTAGGCAAATTGTTTTACAAATAAGAAACATACACGCACTACCCTTGAGGGACGAAGTTCCTAAAATCTACTTTTGATGGTTAAATACACTGTCAAAAAAATATTCTGATCAAGTTTTACATACCATAGAAGATATAGTTTGTATTTTAATTTTTTTTATTAACACCCCCGCAACTCCCCTTGCGGGTGGAATTTCGTAAAATCTTTTTCATAAAATTCTTAGCTGACCTCTACTCGGCCAAAGGAATATTTCTACCAAATTTCAAGTATCTATGCCTTATGGTTCCAGAGATATCGTGATCAGTCAATATATAGCAGGATATCTCTTATACATAGTAAGATATGACATATTGTATTCTAGCAAAGAAAGATATTATTATTTTATACAAAGGCGGAAAATTCATAAGAGTTGCTTGTTAAATAAAAACTATGTTAAATTGCGAGTATGTATCTAAGTTCAAGAGTGCAGATCACGGTTCCATATAAATCATAAATAATGTAGTTTAAAAATTATTTTCGACTGACTAAATAAAACTACGTAAACTTTCTCCATCTTCAAAGGGTAAACAAAATATTTTAATCAAAAATAAGATGAACTTTAACCGCAAAGTTCATCCTTTGCTCGCTTCTTTTTGTATAAGTTTAATGAACCTCTACTTTCACGAGATAAACAATACATTATTAAAAGGATTTGTTTTCGCTCAATCAAAGACAAACCCCATATTTTATATAAAAATCAAAATTATCGTTAATATATAAACAGTAAGAATAGAAAACAAAAAGTTAATAATACATGAAAGTCATAAGATTTGATAATTTATAATTAAAGATTCACAACTGAAAATGTGATGTCTGTGTGTATGTCCTCTGGTGTGTGTGTGTGTGGGGGGGGCTGTGTGTATGCGTGTGCGAAAAGGTCTGTGTGAATGTGTGCATGTGTATTTGCATGTATTTAATTCTTGCGCTTTTAACTATAGTTTATTAACCCAATATTAATCGGTTTTTTTTATTGCTGACAGATTAGCGCTTGACTGTAATCTCACTTGATGGTAAGTGATGATACAGTCTAATATGGAAGCGCGCTAATCTGTTAAGAGGCGATATACCCCTTGTGGTTTCTACACAGCTTCGTACCGGAACACAATTCTCTTTGTTTGACGGTACGTTTTTGCTGGTAGGGTGGTAACTAGCCACGGCCGAAGCCTCCCACCAGTCCAGACTCAGACAAATTAGAAAATACAATTTCCTAAATTCGTCCTACCGGGGATCGAACCCGGGACCTCCGCTAGCAAAGCGAATACTCGCACCACTGCGCCAGCGAGGCCGTCGGTTCTAAAATTCAGCCATCTAAAATATAAGAGACGATTTGAAAGTGTAATAAAAATTTAATTTAGAATTATTTTTTTAAAGCCAGCGTACCTTAAGTAGTTTGTATGAGTATTACAAAACTTATAATATTGATCAATTTCTAACAATCCAATCCGTTAACACAGATGCAAATTGTACATAAGCTCATCAAGTTTTACTGAGCAAAGTTGCAGATATTAACTTGTTCTGAAAGAATATCCTATTCGCACTAATGCGTACAGAATTAGGACGCAAACGAAGGATAATAACATCTACGAAAATTCAATTTGCTTAAAGTTCTTTCTTACTGAAAGATGTAAATGGCTAAAAGCCGATAACAAGTCTACCTTTTACCGACTTTTCTTTTGTATTGCAGACAGGTAAATGTTTGACTGTGATCACACCTCATGGTAAGTGGTGATAGAATCTACGATGTAAGTGTGCTATCTATTAAAAGGCCTTAAAAATTAACCTTTTATTGTTTCTACCTCATTGGTCTAGTGGTTAGCATGTCCGACTACAGACATGAGGTCCTGGGTTCGAGTCCCGGGTCGGGACAATTCAAAAACCAATATTGAGTTTTCTATTAAGATTTTCTCAATATCTAACCGAAGTTGGGAAGTTGACGGTGTGATCCACCCCCGTGCTTTGGCGAGCACGTTAAGCCGTTGGTCCTGCGCCTGATCTCTCTCCGGTCGTGTCGGATTCCCGTCACATCGGACTATGGGAGTGAAGGAATAGAGAGTACACTTCTTGTGTACTATGCCTGCCAATCCGCAGTGGAGCAACGTGGTGGGTCTATGCTCTAAAAACCCTCGCTCCTTGGAGTGAGGAGGCCTGCTACTTACTTTATTTTACTTTTTTAGTTTCTACAAAGCATTGTACCGGAACACAAATCTTGCTTGGCGGTACGTCCAAATAAGAAACTTCAAACGAAATAGCATAAAAAACGCTGCACATATTAGTGACGCTAATTTTTGTAGTACAATATAGTTTATATAAGACCCGACATTATTCGACCGTACGAATAAAATATTTTAAATTTTCTTATATTTAACGCTAAACATATCCCCAGTCTCAATTTATATCTATAGATGTATTAATTATTATTTCATTCGAATGATTTTGTTAAAATAATCAGACAGATAATTGCAAAACCAATGGAACTATTCAATTCGATCGGTTAAAAGGGGGTTTATTTTAACAACCGTCGGAGTGCCTGGTTTGATATGCCCATATTACCACTATTGCGCTAACAGGTATTAATTCCAGTACTTTCATACCCCAACAACATATATTCTTCGAACTATGTGCCCCATATGAGTTTTACTAAGCATTGGGTTGGCCTTGAATGTCCCACGCACCTCCTAAATCCTAATTAGATCCCAAAGAAAGCTCTAAGTATAGTCTAAATCAGGAGTGAGCAAATATTCTGATAGGCCACATTGCAGATGAAAATTTGACCTCGGGCCGAACAGTTTTTTTTTCTAATTTTAAGGATGTTGTTGTTTAGGATGTCGGATCATATATTTTAGATTACCCCGCGGGTAATTTAATATATGTGTATTAAGTAAACAAATATATATAATTAAATAATGAATTATATAAATAAATATATTATTAGTAACTAAATTAACTCGATCGTAAAAATTGTAGATTTTGGGAAGATCAAAGATTTTAATTAAAATAAAAACAAAACTCCTTGAAAAAATCTTCTAGAATAACTAATATTTGTGTTTTTAATAATAATATATAAAGTGCTTCACGGGCCAGATAAAATTCTACCGCGGGCCGCCATTCACCCAGACCAGGTCTAAATGAATCTTTGGTTTTCTTCTGAAGCTCATAACTTTTTAAAAGTAAAAAAATGTAAGTAGCAGCCCATTAACGTCTCCGCACTCGCATGAGACAGGGTTTTTAGAGCATAGACCCACCACGCTGCTCCACTGCGGATTGGCAGGCATAGTACCACACAAGTGCACTCACTCTCATAGTCCGATGTGACGGGAATCCGACACGACCGGAGAGAAATCAGGCGCAGGACCGACGGCTTAACGTGCTCTCCGAGGCACGGGGGTGGATCACACCGCCAACTTCCTAACTTCGGGCAAATATTGTGAAAATTTTAATAGAACTTAATATTGATTTTATTACGAATATGTAAGATTATTCAATATATATTGCGACGGTACTGTGAGAATTTATGTTTTTTTGAATTTATCTCTTAGTGAAGCACGAGATTCTAATTGATATATGGCACGTATAGATCTTTTTTTGTAAAATAAATGTAGTTTCAATGTCCGCCGCCTTACGCCATAACAGTTTGCCATAGGACCTAACCCTATTAAAATAAGCCAAATACACCATTTTGGCAGTTCCAACATCAGTGTATTGTCTAACTAGTGACTAAGAACCGTAGATGGCTTCAAACTAGTCAAACTACAATACACAAGTAAATAAGTAATTACGTATAAAACTCGCGAAAGTTTGCAATCTACAAAAAAGGGATAGAAAAAAAATTTTTTGCGCCTGATGTCTCCGGTCGTGTTGGATTGCCGTCATATCGAACTATGACAGTGAAGGAATAGAAAGTGCACTTGTGTAATATGCCTGCGAATCTGCAAACGGGTAGCGTGGTGGGTCTATGCTCTAAAACTCCTATCTCTTATGAGCGAGGCGGCCTATGCCCAGAAGTATGATGGTAATGGACTCCTACATACCCTTTTTATGGTTTATATATAAAGTTGTATTGTAAATATTTGGAATTTATAATATAAATAAACGATATTTTATCTCATTAAAATACAACCTAATTAAAATGAGAAAAATGTTTTTGTATACTATTAAATGTATAGTTTAATTAGAATGAAAAGTAAATTAAACATCAATAAAATATAATTGTTCTCATTCCTTATTTAAAAGAACTCTCCTATTATTAGTTCAGACCGCTTTTCCTCATTTTGATATCAGATAAAATCGTTATGGATATTTTGAATTTCCATTCAATTGCATTAAATTAGGAAATTAATATATTAATTCAATACATTTGCCTTCATCATAAACCGCAAAAAAAACGCGGGAGTGGGCTTACGTTACTCCAAACTTTACAAAGCTAAACTTACCTTTATACTCCATTTAATGATTTAATTTATAGGATAACGATCAAGATGTTACTAGTACACTATTATTTTTTTATTAAATAACATCGATATAGTGAAAAGTTTCAGATACGTAGAGGCACAGGCGTGCTGCTCGTATGAAGCATAGCGTACGACTGAAGTGAGGCCTTACGTTAAGTAAGGCACTGAATACGAATCCTGTCCTACGTTTAGGATTTTGTATTTCAGTATGCAAGCTTCCAATGCCATTCAATTGCGTATTGTAATGACGCGTCTTTTATTTAAATTGCTTTCACTATAACTCATCTTATTTTAATAGACGTTAAACCTATTATTTTATTAAATACAATGCCCCGCAGTTTCACGCACATAGATACCGATCTCGTGGCAATGAATAAAATGGTACACGGCAAACAAACTAATTATTAACAGTTCGGCAAATATTTATACTTAATTGTATACTTAAACGACATCACCTGTTTTTTATATATGTTAAAAATACTACGCGCAGAACGTTACGAGGGTTCCTTCGCGCCCTGATCCGAGAAGAACCCACAACAAACTCAGTCGGGTATTTTTTTTTACCATCATCATTACAATAACAAATTAGTTTACTATATTTTAATTAAAATTAGAGCAATTTGTTCACTCCCAAGCGTTTCTATCGTCTAGGTAATCTTGCAACTTATAATACGATTTTTCTATCAACTTTCTTTTAACAAAGACTTTGAATTTATTAATTGACATCTTTAGAACGTCTTGTGGGAGTTTATTATAGAAACGTATACAGTTACCCTTAAATGAGTTGTTAATCTTATGCAGCCTACTAGAATTTATAAAATCCCCTATTTGTAAAATCCCATATACGAAAACAAAAATTAAACAAAGACAATTCGCTTTCAGTTCCTCATTCATGTATAATAAACTTAATAACATATTAAATATATACCCCTTAATAAGATCAAAATTAAAACGCGTATTATCTGAATTCTTACTTACTAAAAACTACGATGAAACGGAGTATCTATTGGAAAATTATCAATTGTAACGCTCACCAACACTGGTACAAACCACACTCATAGACACACACTACAATCACTGACACCCCTCACCTACACACACACACACACACACACACACACACACACACACACACACCCTTATGTATAACATTTTACACTTAAAATTTTTGTTTTTCTTTTGCTTTTGTTATTTCGTTTGACTAGAGATTGTCGTCTGGGTGGATGAGCGGGGCACCCAGTAACACGAGTTTCCACCTAGTACAGGGGCCCTTGCAACATAATTGTACTGCATTTATTATCCCAATAAATTATTTTTTATTTGTTTTTATTTTATAAAACTGACTTTGCCCATCGCTATACTACTACATTATATTATAACAGCATTTTCTTTAGATGTAGAATGTCCGATTAATAATTTAAAAAGTATTTTATAGATATTGAAACGGTCTTTAGTTGGAATATCATTTTTAATATGATAGAGATTAATGCAGAGGTACGAATAATATGGTTTGACTACAGTCAGCACTTTTATTAACTTTTAGAATGCAAAAAGTAGTTGTACATATTGTATCCCGGACTTTTTTATATATATTAATACATTCTATAATACTGTAGAACAATTTTTTGTTCTATCATCAATAGTTTCAGACTACTCTACTCTACTACTAATCGACTACAGACATGAGGTCCTGGGTTCGAGTCCCGAAAATCAATATTGAGTTTTCTATTAAGGTTTTCTCAATATTTGCCCGAAATTGGGAAGTTGGCGGTGTGATCCACCCCCGTGCCTCGGAGAGCACGTTAAGCCGTCGGTCCTGCGCCTGACCTCTCTCCGGTCGTGTCGGATTCCCGTCACATCGGACTATGAGAGTGAAGGGATAGAGAGTGCACTTGTGTACTATGCCTGCCAATCCGCAGTGGAGCAGCGTGGTGGGTCTATACTCTAAAAACCCTCGCTCCTCGGAGTCTGGAGGCCTGTGCCCAGCAGTGGGACGTTAATGGACTGCAACTTACTTACGCGATGACAGATTTTCTGTGACTAATTTTTTTACACCTTGGGTCACATTGTTATGTTTTTATTAAGAATCCCCTTTTTTTTAAATAATATAGGTTATGTCACATAGTAAAAATGCAGCTTTATAATGGTGACAAAAATTTTGAAATCGGTCCAGTACTTTTTGTGTGAAAACATTACAAACATACATACAAAAACACAAATGCTTCGTTTTTATAATATTAGTGTCGTCGTCGCTTCAACCGGTGGACGTCCACGGCTGGACATAAGTCTCACGTAATGATGTCCACAAGGCCCGATCTTGCGCCACCTGGCTCCAGCGGCTACCGGCGACCTTCTTTATGTCGTCGGTCCACCTTGTGGGGGGTCTCCCCACACTGCACCGCCTGATGCGGGGTCGCCACTCCAGCACCTTTAGGCCCCAACGTCCATCGGTCCATCGGACTATGTGCCGCGCCCATTGCCACTTCAGGTTTTTCTGATTTGATCGCGTAGAGAAACTCCGAGCATAGCCCTCTCCATCGTACGCTGAGTGATTCTGAGCTTTTATATGAGGCCCATAGTTAGCGACCACGTTTCGGAGCCGTAGGTCATCCCTTGCAACACGCACTGTTCGAAGAGCTTTGTCTTCAGACACTGAAGAATGTGGTACGAATGGATCTGCCGTAATTTCCCGAACGCTGCCCAACCGAGTTGGATTCGACGGTTAACCTCCTTGTCGAAATTGGATCTACCTAGCTGGACTATGTGTCCCAGGTATGTCTACTCGTCTACAATTTCGAGTGCTGAATTCTCAACGATGACTGGGTGGAACGGAACATGGATATTGGACATAAATTTTGTCTTATCCATGTTCATTTTTAAGCCCACCTGTTGAGTAGCTCTGCAGGTCATTGAGCAATGCATTGAGATCTTCAATCTTCAAGAAGCAGCAAAGTTTTGGCAGACTTTATGTCAGTTTTCGTCGAACCAGGAAAACATCTTCTTAATTATATGATACGACTTTATAATAAACTAGCATTGTCTCGCGGTTTTACCTGCTACCTGAAAGTTTGCTAAGTCGGACTATAGATTTGTTTTCGTCAACGTAAAAGTTGTATTTCACTTAGTTTTTTATTACTTTCTTTCTCTAATCTAATCAATATACAGATTTTCCTTTGCAAAGAATATTTATCTAACTAATACATTTTTAAATTCAAAATTAGTCAATTTAAAAATACAGGTACTTAATAATTCTTGATTTCATCAAGGTAGTGAAATAAATATTAATATATGGAGCCATTTATAATTTTTTTAAATCTCTTCCGTAATTTTAAATTGACAAAACTAAAAATAGTATATATCGGTGGGTTATCATTAGTATCCTTGGAATATGAGCACCAGTCGCAGGTCCAGTTATAAAGGTTAGTACAATTTTAAATTCGTTATATCTTTTGAACGGAATGTCCGATTTTAATAATCTAAAAAGTAATTTACAGGTATTGAGACGGTTTTTAGTTAAAATATCATTTAATATGATTAATACAGAGGTATGAATAATATGATTTGATTATTGTCGGCACATTTATTAACTTTTAAAATGCCATAAAAGAGTTATAATGGCTTAACTTCAGTAGTTGAAAGTATGGTATCCTCGACTTTCAAGGGATGCGCTGGGTTTTAGTGGGTATTCTGGTTACTCAGCGAGTCCCACACTCTCGATTGGGAGAATTCCTTCATCTTCCGGGGTGGGTAAAAACTGGGAAATCCCAGCGACAAAAAAGGGCCTTCCAAATTGTTTTTAGCTTTTAATTCATCATTTACATCCTCATCAACTTTATTTTCAATAAAACCGATTAAAATAAAAAAACACTTTATTTATTTCAAATAAACCTTTTGAAAAAACTACAAGGCTCTTGAAAGCTCATGTAGAACTTTAAAAAGTTTCTTTGTATGTAATGAGTTAAGGAAAATTTGTGCTTGATGATGTAGGCACTTTATATTGTTTTAATAACACTATCTAGTAATTACGATCGTTGAACCTACACTAAATCGAATATTAATTAATTATTTCCTCTTTCATTTCGATATTAATACTTGTTAACCGTTTCAATGAACATGGTGTAAGGGAACATATATCTATTGCCTACTCCGCCACTTCTCGAATGTCGTTGATAAGTGACAGTGACGACTTAATGAGATTTTAACGCGTTTATGAATCTGTGCTATTAACGTATCTTGGAATAATTTAAACAAGTAATTCAAAATTAAACTCAACTCCTACACCATCTAGCACGAACTTCCTAAACTCATTATAGACATAAAAAGGTAAGGCAAATAGCAGCCCATTAACGTACCACTGCTGGGCACAGGCCTCCTCAGAGAGGGTTATTAGAGCTTTGACCCACCACACTGCTCCACTGCGGATTGGCAAGCATGGTACACAAGTGCACTCTCTATTCCTTATAGTCCAATATGACGATAATCCGGCACGGTCGGAGAGAGATCATGCGCCGGACCGACGGCTTAACGTGCTCTCCGAGGCACGGAGGTGGTTCACACCGCCAATTTTTTCCCAACCTCGGGCAAATATTCAGAAAATCTTAGTAGAAAACTCAATATCGATTTGAAATTTGCCCGACCTGTAGTCGAACATGCTAAACCACTAGACCATTGAGGCAGTCATATATAGACATATATACGTACAAGTTACATTATACATAACAAGTTTTATCTATAAAAAATATATATATTTGAATCTGGTAGGGTAAGTAGCAGCCCATTAACAACCCACTGCTGGACACAGGCCTCCTTATAAGAGGAAGGGTTTTTAGAGCAAAGACATGCTGCTTTGCTGCTGGTTGGCAGGCATAGCGCACAAGTGCACTCTCTATTCTTTCACTCTCATGGTCCGATGTGACGGCAATTCGGCAGGACCAGAGAGAGAACAAGCGCAAGACCGACGGCTTGACGTGCTCTCCGAAGCACGGAGGTTGAGCACATCGTCAACTATACAACTTCGGGCAAATGTTGAGAAAATCTTAATAGAAAACTCGAGACTCGAACCCAAGGCCATCAGGACATGTCTGTAGCTCAACAAGCTAACCAGTAGACCAGTGAGGTAGTCTTAGTATTATAGGCTGAGTAGATAAATATGAGGATAGTGTGAGCTAATAGTAAAATGTTTATAAAAACCCTAATGTAACAGTTGATTTCATCATACTTAGTCTCTTAAACTTAAACCATGTTCTAAAGTAATCCATAACCACTTTCACGTCGATTTAGTAAGGCGACCATTCACATACACAACACTACTAATATTATATATGTCGGAGTGCAGTAGTCTGTGGAACGTTTGCACCATCTGTCTATCGGCGTAGGGCACTGTCAATAGTGACAATCCGGCGCGCGTCTCTCGGTAGTTCTCGAGCGACGGTCCGCCGGAATGGGCGACTGTTGAAACTGTCGCGTTCCTAGCTATTATTATTAATGAGTTTGTTGAAATGGATATCAGGAATATTAAGTGATTGAACATTATAATCTGAGTTAATTAATAAAGTGTTTGATTGCACCAACATTACCCATCAATGCCCACAGTATGGAAATCGAATTATGAATGCCACTAATGACGATGTCGGCGGAGAACCCCATGCTCCTATGCTTTATGCTTCCTTTCTCTCTCATTCTCTGGCATAAATATTTCATATAAGAAATGAAATAAATAACTTTTAACATAAATAAGGTTGTATCTGGTAGAAAATTTTAATATCTAATAGCTACACCAAGTTATCGCCAAAATTATATTTAATTCATTGCCAAGGTTCATGACGTCACAGCAGTCTCTATGAAGACTCCACGGTTAACAAATTTCGTAGCTGAGCTAAGCTTATATAATTTATTTACTTCTGGTCACCGCAGTAACGCAAAAGAATGATACAGCGTGACCCTAAAAAGGGTGTTCGATGATAGAATCATAGTAACGCACGTTACGTTGGGGTGTAAGGGAGAAACGAGTCCCAGTCCGTTTCTCCAAACGCCAACCTCACCTGCACGCGGTGCACCCTGCTTCTACCGACGAGGCTCTGGCGACCGACAAATGGCGGTATAACCATTCTCCTTAGCTGACCTAAATGCCACAGACCGATAACGGGCAGCAGCGTTATCGGTGCGATAAGGTCAGCACTGCGATCACCAACCCGCCTGCCAAGCGTGGTGATTATTGGCAAAACCACACATGATGACGACAAGGCAGCAACGGCCCCCAGTCCCCGGCAGCCCCGCTATTCCAAGCTCTGGCAGCGGTTTCGGTAACGGCGGGGCAGGGGGTGCTAAGAATCTCCGGAAGAGATTCCGCTGCCAACCCCGACGACTTGACCTGGCAACATACAACGCACGCACTTTGAGGACCGACGAAAAAGTCTTCGAGCTGGAAGAAGCCATGAGCAAGTTACACTGGGATATTGTGGGATTATCCGAAGTCCGTAGAGAGGGGGAGGACACGATAATTCTCAAATCCGGTAACTTGCTATACTACCGGGAGGGTGAACACCAATCCCAAGGTGGTGTCGGGTTCCTCGTCCACAAATCTCTCGTTAACAATATTGTCCAAGTAAACAGTGTGTCCAGTAGGGTAGCGTACCTTATACTCAGAATTACCAAACGGTATTCGTTGAAGGTCATACAGGTTTACGCACCCACATCATCGTATCCCGATGATGATGTAGAGGTTATGTATGAGGATATATCAAGAGCCATACATACCTCTAGGACACACTACAATATTGTAATGGGAGATTTCAACGCAAAACTCGGCGAACGAAGTGGGGCAGAGTTGAGAGTGGGGCAATTTGGATACGGGCAACGGAACCAGAGAGGTCAAATGCTGGCCGATTTCATGGAAAGGGAGGGCCTCTACATGATGAACTCCTTTTTCAGGAAACGGCCACATCGAAAGTGGACTTGGCTTAGTCCCGATGGTTCCACGAGAAACGAGATTGACTTCATCATGTCTACGAAGCGAAATATATTCAATGATGTCTCTGTGATCAATAGAGTGAAAACTGGGAGCGATCACCGTATGGTAAGAGGCACATTGAATATTGACGTTGTCCGTGAACGGAACAGACTGGTGAAGTCAACGCTCCGACCCACTCGCGCTCATATCCAAGACCCCGAGAGCTTCCAACTGGAGCTGCAAAACCGCTTCGCTTGCCTCGAGAATTGCGAATCCGTGGACGAGCTAAACAATAGGCTAGTGGAAACTGTCCATACGGTTGGGATGAAATTCTATAAACCCCGTAGAAAGAAAACCAAGAGATTCTCAGACCATACTCTTAATCTCATGGAACAGAGACATGCAATGAGCTTGCAGTCTGCAGCAGACGCGTCCGCATACCGGCAGATCAATAGACAGATCTCTAAATCGCAAAAGCGTGATGTGCGACACTTTAATGCCGAGCGTATACGAGATACCATCGAACGCAACAAAGGCACTAAAGTGTTCGCAAAAGATCTGTCTATCGGTCAGAGCCAGTTGACGCGGCTGAGGACTCATAACGGCGAACTCATTGCATCTGGACCTGAGATTCGGAGGGAGGTTGAGAGTTTCTATGGGCAGTTATACACATCGACCTGCAAGCCTATTGATAGTTTGGCTAAAGATCCTCGTGCCAAACTTACTCGACATTATACCGAAGATATCCCGGACGTCAGCTTGTACGAGATTAGTATGGCCCTTAAACAGATGAAGAACAGCAAGGCACCTGGTGATGACGGAATCACAGCGGAACTCCTGAAGGCGGGTGGAAAACCCATTCTAAAAGTCCTTCAGCGAATGTTCAATTCCGTCATCCTGGAAGGTACGGTGCCAAAGGCGTGGCATAGGAGCGTGGTAGTTCTGTTCTTCAAGAAAGGTGACAACACCTTATTGAAGAACTATAGACCTATTGCGCTGCTAAGTCATGTCTATAAGCTGTTCTCGAGGGTCATTACGAATCGTCTCGCTCGCAAGTTTGACGACTTCCAGCCCCCCGAACAAGCCGGATTCCGAAAAGGCTTTAGTACCATAGACCACATCTTTACGCTGCGGCAGATTATACAGAAGACCGAGGAGTATAATCGGCCACTTTGCTTGGCGTTCGTGGACTATGAGAAAGCCTTCGATTCGGTGGAAACATGGGCCGTGTTGAGATCTTTGCAGAGATGCCGAATTGACCACCGGTACATACACGTGTTGAAGTGTTTGTACGAAAACGCCACCATGTCAGTCCGTATACAGGACCAAAGCACAGCGTCTATCCAACTGCAGCGTGGAGTGCGACAGGGAGATGTTATCTCCCCGAAGCTCTTTACTGCGGCGTTGGAGGACCTGTTTAAGCTTATGGAGTGGAACGGACTGGGCATCAACATCAACGGCGAGTACATCACTCATCTACGGTTTGCCGACGACGTGGTCATTATGGCAGAGACTCTGGAAGATCTCAATGCAATGCTCGATGACCTCAGCAGAGCTTCTCGACAGGTGGGCCTAAAAATGAACATGGATAAGACGAAAGTTATGTCCAATATCCATGTTCCGCTCCACCCAGTCATCGTTGAGAACTCTACACTCGAAATTGTTGACGAGTATACATACCTGGGACACATAGTCCAGCTAGGTAGGTCCAATTTCGAGAAAGAGGTCAACCGCCGAATCCAACTCGGTTGGGCAGCGTTCGGGAAGTTCCGGAAGACTTTTTCGTCCAATATCCCTCAGTGCCTGAAGACCAAAGTCTTCGAACAGTGCGTGTTGCCAGTGATGACCTACGGTTCTGAGACGTGGTCGCTGACTATGGGCCTCATGCGGAAGCTCAGAGTCACTCAGCGTGCGATGGAGAGGGCTATGCTCGGAGTTTCTCTACGCGATCAAATCAGAAATGAGGAGATCCGTAGCAGAACCAAAGTCACCGACATAGCTCTACGAATCGCGAACCTGAAGTGGCAATGGGCGGGGCACATAGTCCGACGAACCGATGGACGTTGGGGTCGGAAAGTGCTGGAATGGCGACCCCGCACTGGACGACGCAGTGTAGGAAGACCCCCCACAAGGTGGACCGACGATATAAGGAGGATCGCCGGTAGCCGCTGGAGCCAGGCGGCACAAGATCGGGTCTTGTGGGCATCATTTCGTGAGACCTATGTCCAGCAGTGGACGTCCATCGGTTGAAGCGACGAACGCACGTGGTATGGTCGTCTTTCTTTTCACTCCATATTGTAGCCAACACTGATCTCTAGTGATTCACAAGTGAATTCTCACACATCCGACTCAGAAACACCTCGTACTAATGAATCACCGATGCCCCGTTTGCAGAGCCAACCTCGATGTTATTACTACTTCTATATTTATCACGAGATGCTGTAACATTACATAAAATTACTTTGATTATCAAATCAACTTACCAATATTTCTTCAAACACAACTCGCTGATAATGTTACACACGGAACGTCCGCTGATGGAGGCGTGATGATAATTTACACTACCTGCTGCATTTAAGTTATGTACCAACATCCTATACTGTTGGACACATTATTGCTAATGGGTACACCGAAAGATCTAGTGTTAAGAACTCCACCCTACCGCTGGAGTCAGACAGGGATGCACAATTTCGATGCTCATATTTAATATCTACACAGAGATAATGGTCTGTGGTGGCTATAGGTGGATACAAAATTGACAATATAAGATATGCAAACACCTGAACTAAAAGTGGAACTGGTCAGCCTAGAATTTGTTTTGAATATAAAACGCAATAAAACCAAGATGATGATTGTCGGCAGATCTACAATCATATCTACCTTGGAGCCCCTATCTCTCATCAAAGAGGCTGTATAGATGAAATGAAGATACGAATAGCTATGAACAGGTTTACAATGGACACGCTTAAAAAATATGGAGGAACAGAAATATCACAAAACCTACAAAGATTAAGCTCGTAAATTCTTTGGTATTTCCCACATTCCTGTACGCCCCCGAAGCATGGGTAAGCGAGCAACCCCTTTAAGAGAGAGAGAGTAATTGCCTAGTCTCGGCATTATTAATATTTAAAACCTCTATGAGAGAAAAATAGAAACCTCGTTAAGATATCTACGAGTATAAATAACTAGAAGACCCGACAGACTTCGTTCTGTCAAAAAGATTTGAAATGTGGCAGATTTCAGTTTTACGAATGACTTTCGAAATGTCATTACAGCAGTACTAATGATCTATAGCTCTTACATTTTGTGACTATTCAATTTGGTCGGGTTGTGACTATTTAATGGTTTTGAACTTTGTACAGCGGTAATAAAGTGCAAATTAACTCTTTGGCGTTAGGAAAACAGCTACATTGCTTAGACAACAGTGAGTACTTGTAATTTATTATGAACTTTATTGAATAGTAGTAAAGGTCAAATTGACCCTACATCTAAGTTAGAAAACGCTTGTATGGGCAACAGAAAAGGGCTGTTTTTAGGGGACTTCAACGAACATTTTAAAAAAGAATTGGCAAAATTGGCCCAGGCGTTGTTGAGTTATGCGCTTACCAACACATTTTGCCATTCATTTTTATATTATAGATTGAGAGTGGTAGTTATCGATACCTCTATAAACATGTCGAGCATATTCGCACACTTACAGTTACAATTTATTGTTATTTATGACATTGATAAACATGTCGAAATTCCACAATGAGTCATTAATATATTTTCTAAATTAATTTTCAAAACATTTTACAAAATGTTAATATATCATTGGTTGTTTAAACATTTTCTTTCATTTTTAAATGGCTATAAATATAGCTTTTTCTGATTATATTACTATTCTTCCAAAACAGTGTTATATTGAATAGTTGGTCTTTAAAATCGGTTTCGGAAATCACATCCATATTTGTCTCTTGCGTTATAATATGGTGATAAAAAGGACATGAAAGAGTTTCTCGTGAGTTTTTCGCCGTGAAACTCTAGTAGGTAGCTTTATATTTGAAATCATTATCTATCTATTTAATCATGTTGCCATTGGAATAAAATATAAGTCAACCGGTCAGAATTTGTTGTAAAATCAAGTAACAATAGTTTTTCCTTTGATTATTTCTAAAAGCAATTAGTGTAGTTAAAAAATGCAATAAATCAAATCGCTTTAGATGCAAGAAAAATTTAGTAGTATACGTATTTTTCAGTGCTTAAACGGAAACAAAACAGATGTAATACAAGACACTCTGATCACGTATAACTCAAACTTTTTGATAAATCGTTGAGAGTCCAATGCAAAGTGCTGGAGCAGAGGTACAATGGGCAAGATTTAATCTAAATATCTCAGGGATCTCATTTAAATTGTATTGCGAAATCAATTGTGGTACAAGGAGAAGTGTAAATTGTATGAATAATCATCGTCAGATTGCGTACCGGCTCTTGTCTTGTACAGGTGCTCGTTAAAGACAGGTATTGTCTATTTCACCTAGAACTTCATGTAAAGGTGAGCGTACATTAAATGTTTAGTGTAGAAGTTTTACTGTAAAATCAGATCCTTTGACTTAAATAAAAAAATATAGTAATTAGGAAATAATAATTTTTAAAAGGTGTTGTTTTACTAAAAACACAAATATCTTACATTTAAAAAGTAATAGACTTCAAATAACTAAGTGCTGAGACTTCACAGTAAATCCTTAATCCGTAAAATTCTCTCTTGAAATAATTTCACGTAGGCTTTATTAGAAAATTTTAAGTCAATCATTTAATGAAATGTCCAATGAGGTGCCATATAACACTTTATGATATTCATAGGGCATGTATGTAGCAATACTTTACGATGCTTCGCTGTGGCTAGGACGAAATAAAATATTTAAATTTGCCGCATTTCCATGGAAACTTCGGGATAAAAAGAGGCCAATGTAATCCTTATAACGTATAATGAAAGTCTCATCAAAATCTCATAACCTGTAGTTGTTTATAAGCGTTGTGAGAACACCCAATGTCCCATTGTAAATTTTGGGAAAATAAGACAGCCGCCTTACTAATAACACTGATGAAAAAGTTTTTTAAATATTTCAGTAGTTTTTGAATTTATTCGGAACATTTAACCCAATTCTTGCTCTTCATATTATAAGTTAGGTTTCAGGAACCGCGCGCTATTATGTTAAACATTATTACTTACCATAAGTAGATCACAATGAAGCGTTAAACTGTCAGCAATAAAAAACAATTAAGTGTTTAAATAGCACCAGTATGCCCGCACCCTTCACCACCATTAGGATCGAGGGGCATTTGCGGATATTTCAATTATACGCCTTATGAAATAGTTGTCTCGCTGCTGTCGATTTCGCGGATGCCCGCAATATTGGTGCGACGATAGGCGATTGGAATTTACGTTAAATTGTGGATACATACATAAGAGAAGCGCTTTATATAATATAAACGAATAAGAATTGTAAACCCGAAGCGAACCGAGCTGTCATAACAAGCCATATGCAGACAAAACAAAAAAAATGCGATCAATATATATTTTCACTACAAATTCATACTACAATACAACCTGTAAATGTTGCTAATAAAGTTTACTTTTGAATAAGTCATATATAAAAACAGATTACATTTTCACGCCATGTAACGCGATATTCTTATACTCATTAAAATAAACCATTTTTACGTGAGCGCTCAATTAAAGGCGCTGTGCAGAATTTCCGCAAAATTATTACTTGAAAAGTCTGTATTAATATCAATTAAAATAATGTATTTGAACTTGAGTCGATGAATAATAAAGTATTTTATTAACGATTGAAAATTACAACAACATAGAGTAATTGTAATGACTGCGTGAAGTGTCAACATTATTTTATGCGTTTGGTTGCATGATCTGGACGTCAAGGGAATTGGGATAGCAAAGGGCTGACAACGCATCTTAGTTCTCTAACTGACCGGCAGTTCTTCAAGTGTCTATTAAAAAAACTTGGCTTGTAACTGAAAGACTGTTCAGTTAAACTCTGTATTTTCAGTTATCTTTACTATTACGTTAATCATTTGTGCTTTTTATCAATATTCCTCTGTAACATCTTAACCTAAAACAATACTATTATATTTTTCGGTGTGGGATGCTACATGTGTTGATACGCTTGCACCATGTCACATTGACGCTACCTCCAAATCAGCGGGAGCGGCGGCGTCATTAGCTGAAAACGCCAAGAGGCGCAAATATGAGAGCCTTGCTTTAGAATACATATTTGTGCCTTTTGGCGTGGAGACATTGGGACCGTGGGGTCCTGAGGCTAAAAGCTTTTTGAAAGAAATCTCATCTCACTTAGTTGATGTCACCCGTGACCCTAAGGCCGGGTGGTACTTCGGACAGCGTATAAGTATCGCTGTCCAAAGAGGTAACGCTGCCAGCCTTATGGGCACCCATCCATTTGCTTCTGATGGCGCATTTTAGTTACTTTTATTTTGTCTGTATTAATGTTAAGGTTCGATATCATGTTGTCATCATTTGTATATTGAAATAATGTAGTCAGATGTTTTTAATATGGTTATAAATAGAATTTTTCCTCTTACATCCTCTAATTTCAAAAGAGATTTTATTCTGATTTTTTATACAAAAACGTGGCAATTATTCGCCATTATTTAAAAAGTTAATAAGAATATGAAATTTACAAAAAGATTAAAAATAGTCTTATTTTATGAGCAAACAGATTTATTTAACATCAAGCGAATTATATGATCGATTATTTGTTTATTTCTCTTAAAAAAAAATGAATAGTGCGTGCGTACAAAGCACACAAGTTAGAAATGAAACTTCTTTGGCAAACTAATTTTTAAGTCTTGTTTATATTTACACAAATCTAAAACTTTACATTTTCGAAAGTTAGAGGGAGTGAAATAGGGAGATATGTTAGGAATTTTATTATCATTCAAATATTAAAGGTGACGAAAATTTATACAAATAATTTATTGAAATATCAATTGACGAATTGTAAATAAAAATGACGCGTGTTTTTTGACAATATTAGAAATTATTACTTAAATTTTGTTTTTGTATTTAAAAATTAGAAAAGGAGAATTTATGAATTGTTTTTATTTTATGAAAAATTGTGTATTAAAAGACGAGTGGCAAATTAAAATGCCACATGTTATTTGTAAATATTAAAACTACCTTACCTTGAAATGAATTAGCATAAAACACGCTGCACATCTTTGTGACGCTAATAACGCATTTTATCCGTAATAATTTTACCCTCATGCGCTTAAAGAAGTTTCGCTTCAAAAACAATTCTCGCTATCTCGCCCGCTCTTTTCAACAATGTAACAGCTACTTAAAGTGCTTCACGCGCGTTGCGGTCGCATCAAGAATGGCAGATATAGCGCCCGTTTTTAAATTCTCCACAGGATCTTCATTGGAAGGTCTTCGTTTATTAGATTCTTTATTGCTGCTCACCTGCGGCCTCGTAGAATTTATTTTGAAAACCTATATAAATAGCAAAAATTAGATTTAAGTCAATATTGATTTTATAGTCGCAATATCGTCAATATATTATATAATAGCTATGCCTCGCTATTTCACTAGCGTAGATACCGATCTGTAGAAAGTCTATTAAGTCGGACTATAGATTTGCTTTTGTTAATATAAAAGTTTTATTTCACATAGTTTTTAATTACATCCTTTCAGATCATTAGATATACACTTTCATTCATAATCTAACAATATACAGATTTTACTTTATAACGACTACATATCTATAAAATATTTTTTTTTAAACATCATTTACGTAGAATATCCGACATTAGTAAACTTAAAAATAATCTACAGGTATTGAAAGATTTTCATAAATTGTTAAAACTACAAACAAAATTATAAAATGCAAAACTTTCTTCTATAATGTTAGAGAATGATTTATTTGTAATACTTTATTGTCTCAGAACTTCCCTATGCACAACTTCGCGATACATTATTCTCTTTAGATTGAGATTTTTAAATTCGTTATATCTTTTGAATGGAATGTCCGATTTTAATAATTTAAAAAGTATTTTACAGGCATTGAAACGGTCTTTATCATATAATAAGGCTTAGTACAGAGGTATGAATAATATGGTTTCATTATTGTCGGCACTTCTATTAACTTTTAAAATGCAAAAAAGTATAAGTTACATATGTAAGTTGAAGGTTAGGTTGTTTAAGTATTTTAATTTGCTACTTGTCATTTAATAATTTAATATACTATTTTTCATAAAATATAAAGTAAAAATCTTTCAAGAAATTTCGTTTCTAACTTTTAAATTCAAAAGCAAAATTTAATAAAAAATTTCTAATATGGACAAAAAAACACGTACATTTTTATTAACAATTGTTTATTTGAGATTTCAATAAATTATTTGTATTTATTTTAGACACTTTTAATATTTTAATGACAATTAAATTCCTCCTCTTCCCGACCTCTAAGTCACGAAAATGTAATGTTTCAGATTTGTATAAATATAAACAAGACTTAAAAATTACCTTGCCAAAGAAGTTTCACGTGTGACTTTGTACGCATGCACTTACAATTTCTTTTATTCTTGCATATGTCATATCTTACGCACGTCATTTAGCTTTCAGTTACAAATAAATCCGTCAATGGTGTTTGTATTTAACCAAAATACAGCTTAATAAAGTAAATAATAAACCAACCAATTCGTAAGTAGTAATCACTATCTCGCACCAAGATATATATAACGTACGTAAGTAAATTTTATAATTACAATTACATGATATTAATATGTAATTTCTTTCAAGCGTAATATAACGCGTAAATTTTTTTACATCGTACACATAAAATACCGTGTAACATTATTTATATTACTTTATTACTATTTTTATTACAGACATTGATTATATTTAAATTTTCAAAACTCTTAGTGAGCCCTTTTTATTCATAGACAAAATAAAAAAACATGTAATTCTTCAAAGTTTTAGGTTTATATTTAATTAAAAATGTAAAAATTTACACATGTAGTTTTTTCGTATTTTTTAATGTCTTCAATTTTTTTCGTTTCCAAAAATATCAGTAGGTTAATTCATAGGCAAAATAAAAAACACTTAAACTTAAATAACGCATGTTAAATTTAAAATACAAAAAATTCTCTATGGTTTTCATTCCAGATTTTTTTATGCCTAAGATATCCTTCGTTTGAATCCGTTTGAAGGTTAGGTAGTTTTAATATTTACAAAAAACATGTGGCATTTTAATTGGCCGTCGTTTACTCATTTAATATACTATTTTTCAAATAAAAACATTTCGTAATTCTCTTTTAAAATGTTTATATTCAAAAACAAAATTTACTTAATAATTTCTAATATTGACAATAAACACGTGGCATTTTTGTTTAAAATTCGCCAATTGGGAATTAATTTTCGACGCTTTTAATATTTTAATGTCCCTTAAGTTCATTAAACTCCTAACATATCTACCTTTTTCCCTCCTTCTAAGGCTCGGAAATCTAAAGTTTGAGATTTTTATTAATATAAACAAGATTTAAAAATTAGTTTGCCAAAGATGTTTCACTTCTGACATATGAACTTTGTACGCACGCACTTTTAATTTTTTTGTCTGTTACCTTCAGGGTTATTTATGTGTCTGGTAATTTGAAAAGAATAATCAGGGTTTACATATCCATAATTACAATATTTAAGATATTCTAATGTACCGCTTCGGCTTACTGAACCTCGTAAAAATATTTACGTCGTTTATCTCTTCCAGGTAATCAAACGAAATGACTGAAGGAAAATGCACATTTGGCACTCGAATGCCCATAGATATTCATATGCTAAATGAAATAATATACAGGGAGGTGAAGCATTTCCGCAATTATAAAATATATAGACCTAATTTTGGCGGTAAGCATAACAAATTACACAATTTGATTTAGCAAAAGTGAAATATTATCTTTTTTAGTTAAAAACATGCAGCATGAAAACATTATAGATAATATATTTTAAGATGAAATATGGAATACAATCGTTTTGATATAGGAGCCAGATGTAATCAATAACTGTCTGTAACTTGTAATTTACATACAAAGTGCTCCGTGTCTCAGAGTATAACAGCGTGGTGGGTCTACGCTCTAAAAACCCTCTTCTGAGTCATGCGTAAGAAGGTCTGTGCCAATGAGATATTAATGGGCTGCTACTTTCACTAAAATGTATAAATATGATAGATTTTTATATCCTCATAACTCTTCGTCTGTTCGAGAAAAAAGTAACACGTCCCAAAAATAGTGAGTAATCTGTCCGACGTAAATCGAGTTAAATACAGTTACTTGCCCCGCCAAGCACAGAAGTTTTTCGCGTCGATTACCCCGCAGGTCGAATGACGCCAAAGTGGCTCTTGGGACTTAAATGTTCATGAAAGCCTACCACATATTATGATATTTATGTTTGCTAACAGTTAAACTATACAATGTTATCTTTTGTTTATTAAATTAAGACTCTGGTGTAGCGTCATGTTGCGCTAAACTAACTACTAATTTTGAAAGAAATCTACCAAAATGTCAACCAGTAGTTGACACGGGCAAATTAAAGGAGAGATATTGGTTTCTAAATTTATTCATCGATGATTCAATATTATTGATCTTCAATTTTATCCCCTGTAGAATATTTAGTTTAGAATAATAATTCGATCCGGGTTTCCATACCTCTCCACGAGATCAAGAACTATGCGGATGACACCACTAGGAATATTTTGTATATAGAATTATAGTCATAGCACACAAACAATAGAAATCTTTCATTTTATGCCTGCCGTACTCGCAATTAACTTATTATGAGATTAATACATTAAGTAGTGATACATTAATTTTATATTTACAGCGATTCCAGTAGCCGGTAAATTCTATGCATCACACGACCAATTAAAAGCTGAATCCAAGGAACAGACAGAAAAAGTAGACAACTACCATTACAATGTGTCTCAGACGAGATCTAAAGGCCCTCATAGCAAATATCCTTCGCCAGCTACTGAAAACCAAGTGTACTATTTAAAAAACCTTTTATAATATGTTTTTATAACGTATAACAGAAAAGCTCTTCTAAACACTAGTATTACTATTAATATTGTGCTGCTAAGACTTACCAGTGAATTAATCGATCTTTAAGAACATCCATTTTTTTTCATGTCAGGAGCAGGGCATTGCGGGTTATGCCGGACTTATACCGGCTAAAACCCGACGGTGCTCCTCTGTAGGTTCTTTGGCCAATGCACGGGATCGGAATGCATCCGCGCTTCTCAATTCCTCCCATTTGAGTGGTAGGTCACCTTTCCTCCTACGGAATCCCTCTAAGCAATGGGTCCCACAACTATTACCCAAAGAGCAGGTTTCCCTTAGGAGGGCAGACGATGGTCGTGCATCTACCCGATCCATGCTTTAAAGAATCTTATCAGCCGTCACTCTGACCTACTGTAAAATATGTATGTCCTAAATTTGCCCAAACACAAAAGATTATCAAATCTTTGCGCAAAGGAAATCGTCGAAGACTATTCATATATATTTTAAGGTGTAATACTCTATCCCAATAACCACATCAACGGCTGTCAATAAACATGTAGATTGCAATTCAAATATTTTTTTATTTGTTTATCTTTCACATTCGACATAAGTTCATTCAAGTTTAGTTTTTATGAAAATAATATTTTACATTTTTGATACAATAACGCATGGTCAATAGTTCTACATTAATCGCTTTAATAGATAACTAAATTAAAAGTATAATATCATAACCACTTCCGAGCAATATCCTAGGAAGCAGCAGAAGCGCGAATTACCCAATCCCAGAGGGTGAAGATAATCCTTAAGGTCCCAGTAATGTTCATGAGACACACTTTTAAAATTATTGTATATAAATGGATTCTTGGAAAATGTGCAAAGGGATTAAACAATCCGTTACATACATACCTTTATGTATGCTTATATGTTTATAAATATTTGCATTATTATAAATATCTGGATGACAGACATGTGGTCCTGGGTTGGAGTCCCGGGTCGGGACAATTCAAAAATCAATATGAGTTTTCTA
This sequence comes from Elymnias hypermnestra, assembly GCA_015832385.1. Taxonomy (NCBI): domain Eukaryota; kingdom Metazoa; phylum Arthropoda; class Insecta; order Lepidoptera; family Nymphalidae; genus Elymnias; species Elymnias hypermnestra. Next base: position 3,693,289 of record JACTOM010000016.1, read on the forward strand.
TTAAGATTTTCACAATATTAGCCCGAAGTTGGGAATTTGGCGGTATGATCCACCCCCGTGCCTCGGAGAACACTTTAAGCCGTCGGTCCTGCGCCTGATCTCTCTCCGGTCGTGTCAGATTCCCGTCACATCGGACTATGAGAGTGAAGCAATAGAGAGTGCACTTGTGTACTATGCCTGCCAATCCGCAGTGGACCAGCGTGGTGGGTCTATGCTCTAAAAATCCTCTTTATCCTATGAGTGAGGAGCCCTGTGGCCAGCAGTGGGACGTTAATGGGCTACTTACCTTACCTTTAAATATCTGTATGTACGTGGATATTCTATGTAAGATACACATCTATATTTCTTTATTTACACCGCCTATCTTCTCTAACTGTCTCCCTAATCGCAAGACTTGTCTAGAAAAGCGATATTTAGTGTTAAACCCGCCCAATTGCACACTAAATCTAATATAGTTAATATTAAGTTATTGTATTTGTCTTTTGTCCTTTTTTACATGGTGTTCAATAAAGTAACATCTACCTATCTATCTAAAGGAAGTTTAGCCTTTTTGGAGTAGCATAAATTTGTGTACATATTATACGATCCTAATATAATTACTTTTATGTGTTTTATTGGGATTTTATAGGTACGGTTGGTATGACAAGCCTCTGGTTCGCATGGATCGAAATGATCGCCGATTCTATATGCCAAAGAGAGAAAGCTCGCACACAAAAGTGGAGATCGTGATTCTTATGTCAAACCCGAAGAAAAATAAATGAACGATCAAATTATATTACGAATAAATGATTAACAAAAACGAAGAATGTGCTAGCTTCTAAGCTAGCAATATTTAATTAATGTATAAAACGACATTAAACCTTGGCAGTGCCGAGAAAAGTGGTCAAAGCTTTATTTTTAGAAAAATAAACTATATACAATTAAAAATAAGTGTAACGTATTGTATATGAAATCCAAAGATGAAAATATCTCCTTAACAACTTAACACATCAATTGAATCCTAAAAAAAGCCTTAAAATACAGGAACGCTAAAAATTGTCTACTACAAAAATACTATAATAGTCATAACATGAACTAGACGTAATATAGATTTGTAGAAGCTTTATTTCGTTTTGAATAAGTATACAATTGTTTGTGGATTATTTTCTTTAGTTATTTTATTTATAGAATTTATTACAAGAAAAGTGGAGAATGTTTTCAAAAAACCACTCTTGCTATAATAATCCTTTGTTAGTTTATAAAAAAAGCTTCATTTGCATTTATTTATGTAGTGATAGTTATTTATATTTCGATATTGTTAATTTAGTAAATAAATAATATAAATATTTATAGGTGTTTTTTTACCATTATGACTCGGATAATGCTGTTAGGACATATCAATGCTTGACAGTTATTTCTTAGTTATTTTTTTATTACTGACAGTTGAGCACTTGACGGTGATCACACGTGATGGCAAGTGATGATACAGTCTAATATGAAGTGCACTAATATGGTAAGACTCAATTTACCTCGTGGTTTCTACACAGCATCGTACTGGACCGCAAATCTCTTGCTTGGCGACACGTTTTTGTTGGTAGGGTGGTAACTAGCAACGGCGGAAATCTCCTACTAGGTCAGACTCAGAAAATACAATTTCCTAAATTCGCCTTACCGGGGATATAATCCAGGACCTCTGCTAGTAAAGCAAACATTCGAATCACTGCACTAGCCAGGTCGTCTAATGGTTATGCTTCTGTGTTTACGTGATGTACCTTTGAAGCTTTTTACATAAATAAGAGGTATTTTGCAAAGATATATTAACAACTACTTCCATCATCGTAAACAAGTAATTAATAAAATAAACTTGTACTCATTGCATAGAAAGAAATCTTTTAATCTATTATCTAAACTGAAATTATAATGAGGAAAGATTTGTGTTTTTGCATATGTTTTTCTTACGTTTTCACACAAAAACTACTGGACCGATTCCAAAAAATTTGTCACCGTTAGAAAGCTGCCTATTCACTGAGCAACATAGCCTGTATTACTTTAAAAAAAATAGTAATCCCTGAGAAAAATGCAATAATGTAACCCAAAGTATGAAACAAAAATCGTTTATCGCGTGCGCTGTGAAGATTATTGAAGGTAGAACAAAAAAATGTTCTATGATATTATAGAACATATTAAAATCTACAAAAAAGTCCGCAATACCATATGTCCAAGTACTGTAGTTACGTGACTATAACTACTTTTTTGCACTTAAAAAGTTAATAAAAATGCCGACAATAATCAAACCATATTATTCATACCTCTATATTGATCTCTATCCTATTAAATGATATTTTATTAATAACCATTTCAATACCTGTAATATAGTTTTTAAATTATTAAAATCGGACATTCCAATCAAAAGATATAATGAATTTAAAAATCTCATTCTACATAAATGATGTGGCGATTTTAAAAATGTACTAGTTAGATATATATTCGTTGTAAGGGAAAATCTCTATATTGATTACATTATGAATGTAAGTCTGTATCTAATAATCTGAAAGGAAGTAATTAAAAACTAAGTAAAACTTTTCTAACTTCCAACAAAAATAAATCTATAGTCCGACTGAGTAGATTTTCCACTGTCACGAGATCAATATCTACTCGGGTGACACTGCAGGGCATTGCTAGTTACAAATATAAAAAAACACTTGGTTTACTCTCCGGGAAATTCTATAAATGAAAATTTGCTGTCCTCCAAATTCCCCATTACGCGAAAATGAAGCCAAATGAATGGGGACCATATGTGCAATTTGATGTTCAGGCAACCGCGTCTAAAAGATAAATATCTACCCTCGTAAATGGAAATTTAAAATATAACTTATATTGCAAATTTCATTTAATATAGATAATCTGTTGTAATCTACCGCCATCTAACACTAATCTCTTCCCCGCAGGCTCTAACGGAATTACACTGCCATTAAAATTAACACCTGTTGATTACCACTAAAGTAGGATTACCATATCGAAATCAAAATAATCCGGATAAGTTTTATTTTTCGTCTTTCAATTCACCGTGACTATTGAAGATTTTGATATTTAATTTATGATTTTTAAATCTATTATTTAGCTTTGTATTTAAAATGACTGTGTTTTTACAGCAAAATGTATATTATTTAATTTATAGGAAATCAATATTTGTCCTATTCTTTATTACTCCGTATATATTTCGAGACAAAATCTTCCTCTATAATTGATCTAAAAATGAAGACAATAATACCAACTACTAATTCTAGAGGTTAGAGAGTTCAAACAGGCAAAACATTTTAAGATTTATTATATTGACTAGCCCTTGACATCTACTAGTTGACATGATAACATAGTACTGTCCCAACTGGGGCAATCAGTAATATAAGCATCTGTCTTTTTAAATGAAAATGTGTGTTATTTATTTTGCTTCTAGGTAACATCCGTGAACAAACTGTAGAAAAAACTATGGAAAAAAATTGACCACAAATTGAATTGCTAGTACTTAACGGTGCGTGTGTCGCGTCGAAGTTCGTTAAGGATGTTGTGATATTTTATAATTTGTGAGTGTTTATTAGAGATTATTTGTATTCTTGATTATTTAACTTATCTGAATAACAATGAAAACACTTGAGGTAAGTTTTAATTTATAAGTTATGAGCCTATAAATACAATATGGACTTAACGCTACACCAAAATCTTAATTTAATAAAGAAAACGTAACATTGTATAGTTTACCTAGTCAAATTTGGACGGCGAACTTGGCGGTTTTAAAATAATAAATTAAATAAAAAATAAAATTTTATTTATAAATTACTACTTAAAGCGAACTTAGAGGATCTAAATAACTTAATCGGTCGGAGTGCAAGACGTGACTGCCTGCTTGTGTTTTCTTCCGAAACACAATGCCTTTGAAAATATAAAAAACGCGGTCCTGAGGGACGGGAAGGCAATGGCAAGTTGCATCATGTAATCACATGTGCTGCGTTTTTTATGCGCATCTGAGGGTCAGAAATCCCTTGTCAATTTTGAGTAATATATTACTTACAGATGTCTGAATGGCCACAAATGGGCACATGTTAGGCCTGCATAACTACCTATTAACAAACGTAAAAATCATAACATTTGGTAGTTTTTTCATGAACACTTAGGTTCCAAGAGTCGCTTTAGCGTCATTCGACCCGCGGGGCAATCGATGCAATAAAGTCCGTGCGTGGGCGGGACAATCTATTGTTATTTCCGTTAACCAAGCGCAGACGGACACTCAAACGGCTAGCTAACTCTGATCACGCTTCACTATATTTCAAAGTGGAAAGTTCCAGAGATTAATGCCATCATACGAATAATACGAAATTTTGTTATGTAAAAAAGGGAAAGCAACTGATAACTATAGTACAGGATAACCTAGTTTAGGCATCGGTGACCAACCAATCTTATTTTTATCAATATATTAATTAATATTGTATTACAATAAAGTATTATTATAATATTATTATTAATCAATCATCTTGTATATAAGTATACATGGATATTGCATATTAGCTTATTTACTTTACGATTACGATTTATTCCACAAACTTCATTATTGTATATTATAATCGTTACTTAGTTTGTTTTATATTAACTATAATTTTAATAAAACCATACATTTAAAAACAAAATCTATGGAGTAATATATTGGATCTGTGTACTTTATACATGACTTTTTCTTTATTTTAATTATTATAATCTGTGATAAATATGTTCTCTATCAATCAATCATGATTTAAATATAAACGAAAACGTATACAATTTTCTTAGTATTTTTAAATATATATTTTTATAAACTTTATTTGGTAGGTAAGCTTTTTACACTACTTAAACAAAATAGTCTTATCATTTAGTTTTAGACTTCTACAAATAAAACTATTACTGTACTATTTTGGTTAGGTTTTCATATAGAAAAGCTTAGGAAACAAAATGGGATTACTAATACATATACTAAACATAAAGCTCTTTAAAAGTTTCTCATAGGTACATAATGATAAACGTCTTACTAAATAAAAGCTCTTCTACATGTCACAATTAAACATCAGTTTAAACCGTTTATTTACACAAAGACAAAATAAGTTACTATTTTTACCTTTGTAAAATGAATTTATATTAAAGGTAAAGTAATTAACAATCCATTAATGTCCCACTCATAAAAGGCATGGGTTTTTTTAGAATTTGACCCTCAAAGCTGCTCCAATTGGCTGGCTGAACATAATCCCGAATTGCTCCCGAGATGATAATGTTTTCTTTCATCTATGAATGTAGGATCCGTCCTATTAACCATATTTCTTCTTGAGGTGCTATCTCTTACCGGGGGCCAGCGATCATAAGAGCAATTTGTACTTTACACCCACGCAGAACAAGTATTTTATGCATAGATTAAACCATGTCCGGAGTTATTTTAGCCACGAGGCCCGCTTTCCCCTTTGTGTTCTTTTTCCTTGAATCTTCCCCTGTATTATAAATTAAAGCAATTAGAACTTTTTTGTTCCGCATTATATGACCATGACTACAGACATGTGCTCCAACCCCTTGCCTCAGAGAACAGGTTAAGCCGTCGGTCCTGCGCTAGATCTCTCTCCGGTCGTAACGGATTCCCGTCACATCGGACTATCAGTACGAAGGAGAGAGTGCACTTTTTACAACGCCTGCCAACTCGCAGTGGAGCAGCATGGTGGCTCTATTTCTCTAAAAACTCTCCCTCATATGAGTGAGAAGGCCAGTGACCAGCCGTGGTACGTTAAAAGACTATGATATTGCAGTTTTCGATTTTTTATAACATTTACTCCCTTTTCATTTTTGACAAGTAATCAGTGCCTGATTCGCAAATGGCATTTTTTTTATTTATTTTGATATAATTACAGTTACTTAAAACAAAATGGGGAATGAGGGAAAGTGCACTTTCGGCACACGCATGCCGATTGACATCCACATGCTCAATGAAATCATCTACAGAGAGGTCAAACATTTTCGCAATTACAAGATATACAGACCTAATTTTGGATGTTAGTATAAACTTCTTTTAGCTAAAATCAGCATTTTTAGCTCAGTCTTATTAATTATTAAGATAACAATAAGGATTACACGTAAAACCATACCCCGTAGTACACTTACCTTGTTGTGTTTTAGACATCAGATTTTTAATTTATCAGTGAAATTAACCTCGAACCGCTCTCCTTAAACTGAATGTGCTTTTGTAAATCTTAATAGGGTTCAGCGTTATATAGTCGTCGTCGTCGCTTCAAGCGATAGATGTCTATTGCTGGACATAGGTCTCGCGTAATGATGCCCATGAGGCTCGATATTGCCACTTCAGGTTCGCAATTCGTAGGGCTATGTCAGTCACTTTGATTCTGCTACGGATTTCCTCATTTCTGATTTGATGGCGTAGAGAACTTCCTTCCATTCCTTCCGCCTTCTCCATCGCCCGCTGACAGATTAGGAGCATGGTCAGCGACCACGTTTCGGAACCGAGAGTCATTGCTGGCGATATGTACAATACAATACAAAATTCTTTATTGTACACCCAATACATAAAAAGAACAATACAATTGACATAATCATATACAGTACGGAGTACAATTGGCGGCATTTTCGCTGATATAGCTATCTCTTCCACACAACCAAAAAAGTTTAATAGGACACACAAAAAAGAAGCAGAAGAAGAAGAAGAAGAGTGTACTAAATCTATTTACAATATAATAATAATAACACTCATAGTAATTAATAATTTTAGTATCAATTAATCAATTTTCTTTGACAGGAAGTACTATTTTTTTATAAATTGTGGGGCTGAGCATATTTTCCAACGACGAGCAGCTTGAACTGAGAGCCATTTTAAAAAAAGAGATAGAATAAGAAGGAATTTTTAATTCTAAGTTATCTTGCGAATGGAGATGTCGATTATGAGACACGTCAAGGAACTCAAAGCGTTCCCTCAGTTATACGGGCACTTTAGGATCAAACAGCATACTAGAGAAGGGAAAGAACATATTCATGTCGCGGTCTCTCTCTATAGTCGTTCCTTTATGCCTGAAGATTGTGATCCTAGTAGGATCCTAATCTCTAACGGACCCGAGATCTTTTTCCGTCTATGTTGCCCTTTATAATCAGCTTTCCCAAACTGTATTTCCAACTTCATGTCGCGAAAAATAAAATGAATAAAATAAAATAAGCCTTTATTCTACTACCTTAAATGATAACGTTGCACATAATTCATGCTATTACAAGAATTTAAATACAGTTCATTTTAATTACAATAAAATAAGACAAGTCTATCTATATTTGTTATTATCATTATTTTATTTTGTCTTTAGATAGAAGTCGCCTCTTGGGCGTAGGTCTCCCCTAGTTTTCTCCAAGTATCGCGGTCCCGACTTATATTCATCCATCCTGATCCTGCCTTTTGAGTAAAGATGTCTCTCCAACTTACATTTTGACGTCCTTGTTTTCTTTTTATTTCTCTTGGCACCCATTCTGTTAATTTTGCCCAACGATAGCTCTCCATTCTGGAGATTATGTCCTGCCCATTGAACGAGTCGTTATCCTAATATCAAGTAATTTAGTTTTTTGCTAATTATTTTATTTCTAACTCTATCCAATAATTTAATTCCTGTCATATTTCTCTCCATATTTCGTTGGCCGATTGCTATTTTATCTTCGTCTTTCCTTCTAAGCGACCACGTTTGACAAACGTAACTTAAGGAGGGCATTAACCGTTTTATAAAGTCTTTTCTTTATATTAATATTCCTTTGTTTATTTATCATTATATCGTTGAAAAAAAGGACGTCACGACACGTACCCATAAATATTTATTAAACTAGAAAGGGTTCAGTTTAAGCATTTTTTGTTATTACAGCGATCCCAGTAGCGGGTAAATTTTATGCGGCACATGACCAACTAAAGGCTGAATCTAAAGAACAGACGGCGAAAGTTGACAACTACCATCACAATGTCGCTCAAACCAGAGCTAAGGGACCACGTAGTAAATATCCATCGCCAGCCACCGAAAACCAAGTGTAAAGTATATTATAAAACTGCCTCAGAATCACTAATTAAAGCAGTCTTAAAATTAAAAAATGGCATCATATATGTTACAAAATTTATTGCGTGTTACCTATTATTTACAAAGCATTGTATTGTGAAATATAAGGCCTGGATTTGATTTATGTTTGAAATTCTCTTTGTAAAACCTCTATACACAATTCCTTATTAACATCATCCAAACCTGCATATCTCTGGGACATATCATTAAAAATCAAGATAAAATCAAAACATGTAGTCTTTATTTAAAGTCGCTACTTTGTCCGCTTGGAAAAATGTTTTCGGGTAGCATTTTTATTAATTTAGGCTAGAGTTACTTTCGTATTTATAATATTAGTAAGGATTTTTATTTTATACCCTTGACGGTAAATCTTTTAGAAAGTTTGAATATCACAGTTATTTATATCGAAACTACAGCTAAAAAATGTAGTTTTAAGTTTCTAGCTTTAAATATGACGATGCTTCTGTCCCTTACAACCCTTTTTTCGCATTAAAAAATAGCCTACGTTCCTTGTCAGGCTGTTGACTATCTGTGTATCGAATTTCTTTTAAATCGGTTCAGTACTTTTGGTGTGAAGGCGTGACAGACAGACAGAGTTACTTTCGTAATTATAATATTAGATTATTTGGAAATCGAGTTTGCTGTTTGCTAAATTTCACCGAAGTAACGCTGTTTATTGTACACCTCCCTTATATACATGCAGGATTCGGACGAACGACAGGACAGATGTAATATTATAGTCCAATTCAATACAACCAGGAATAGATCATGTGTAAGACAGTTACTTTTTAAGGGCTTAGAATTTCTACAGAAAAACACAATAGTAACTTTTTTTAGACCAGTATTAAAGTTATTAAGCTTATTAAGCTGTAGATTATACAGTATAAATATTAAATCTGAGAAGAAACGACATGTGCTAATTAATTCGATAAATTCCGTTATAGATATGGATGGTATGATAAACCACTGGTGGCTATGGATCGTAACGACAAACGGTTCTACCATCCGAAGACAGAAAGCAAGCATACCAAGATCGAAATCATTATTCTCATGTCTAACCCGAAAAATAGATCTTAAAAGAAAAAAAATGGATATAGTATCCCAAAAATTGTATATAAACACTTAAAGATATTATGAAAACCATTTTAGTTCGCTTTTGCCAAGTTTAAAAAAAAAATGTAAAACATCTATAAAAAGTTAAAGTAAAAAAATGCCAAAACTTATTATATAAATCGACGACACAGTTGACAAAACCAAAATTAAACCTTATAAAAACGCATTTATTGAATCGAAATTGCTGTTTATTTATGTTTTTATCATACGAAAAGGAGACCTTTTAAAAAGTGGAATAAAAATCATTATTCCCATGTCTAACCTCTACAATTAAGTCCTGCCCTGTTCTAGTATGAATAATCATAATGTAATAATCAATATAAATCTCTGTCGATATATTTTTATATACGAGTACAATATATTTATATTGTTTCGTATTTATCGCTTAACACCTTTATTAGGGGTGTTGGTATCTTGTATAATAAAAGTAGTTCATCTTTATTATGTATATAAAATAAAAGAGATGATTAACCAAAGTTACTTTGTTTTATTATTTCTATAATTGCTTAAAAAAATCCACATTAAAATGTCATTCATGTGAATCGGATGGTGCAAACTGATTCCAGCTCTTGGAAACCTTCTTATTGAAATCAGCTTTATCCAAAGGCCGTAAGTGAGCAGCTGCGACGCGATCCCTTTAGAAGTGAAATAGTTTGGACGTTTTTATAATTTACATTTACAACAACACTGCAACATAATCTATAGACAATAGGATTAATAAAATTTAAGATTAAATATAGTAAGTAAAGTAAAAAGTATGTAGCAGCCCATTAACGTCTCACTGCTGGGCACAGACCTCACTCATAGGAGAGAGGATCACCACGCTACTGCACTGCGGGTTAGCAGGCATAGTACACAAGTGCATTTTCTATTTCCTCACTCTCATAAGCAATCCGATACGACTGAAGAGAGAACAGGCGCAGGACCGACGGCTTAACGTACTCTCCGAGGCTCGAAGGTTATACAAAATTAAAGGTAATGTAAATATAATAACCAGAATACATTGTTTTAACACAGAGGCCGCCCAACCTCTATATACTACGCATTATGTTTAACAAAGTATTCTTGAAACTTATTTTCTATAATTTTCCGCTTGATTGTCATACATAATCCTATTGCGATATACCTGCTCACTAAAAACCACTAATTTTGATTTGACTTACGCAAATTCCTCATAGGTTTTCGCAGTATTAATCGCATCACACTTGACACTGTTGACACGCCAATATTGACGATCTGCTTCCACACTCTGCTTTAGTTGTTTCTCCATAGCTGCTATATCTTCTAAATTTAGAGATTTGTTCATAGCGACTGCCCTAAAAAGAACCCTAATGTACAAATATAAGTGATAAATTATTACTTTCGTTATTTTTACCAAATTCTACCGAACTCAGCAATGTGTTATGTAATGTCTCTTTGAAATACAAACAGGAAAATATTACACCAGTAAAAGTATTAGAAATACCATAGACAATACAGAGATACTGGAAAATAAATAATAGTATAGTTATCGATCAAACTATAGACATTGCCATGGTAACGAATTGACAATACAGAGTACCGTATATAAATATAGCAAGAATGAAAACAAAATGTTTTTTTATAATTATGATTATATTTTACAATCTATTCATTCTAATGGATCTAATAGATCTTAAACTCATTTTGAACGGTTATTTAAGAACAAGTAATGTGTTTCTTTTGCAAATAGAATGGGAAAAACAACCCCATATTTTAAAGTACGAATTCAATAAAAAAAAAGTAGTAATAATATCAGGCATAACTATAGTCGTTGGACATATGGTATCCAGGACTTTTTTATAGATATTACTACGTTTTATAATATTGTAGAACATCATTTTGTTTTATCAGCAATAGTTTCGCCAGCGCATGCGATGATAATTTTGTGTGACCAGTTTTTTGACTCCTTGGGTTACATTAATACATTTTTATTAGGGATCTTTATTTTTTTTTAGATGGTAATATAGCCTATCTAGCTCAGTGAAAATGCAGCATTCTAATGGTGAAAAAAAATTTTGCTTTCGGTTTAGTAGTTTGATGTGAAAACGCTAAAATCATGCATAAGGTAAGTGGCAGCCCATTAATGTCCTACAGCTGAGGACACCCCTCTCTCATATGAGTGAGGGCCTCCTCTGAGGGTTTTTAGAGCATAGGCATAATACACAAGTGCACTCTCTATTCCTTCACTCTCATAGTCCAATGTAACAGGAATCTGACACGATTGGAGAGAGATTAGGCGTAGGACCGACGGCTTAATGTGCTCTCCGAGGCACGCAGGTTATATAAAAATAAAAGTGGGGTGGATCACATCGTCAACTTTCCAACTTCGGGCAAATATTGAGAAAATCTTAACAGAAAACTAAATATTGATTTTTAAATTGACCTCATGTCAGTAGTCGAACATGCTTACCACTAGACTAATTAGGCAGTTACAAAGATACTTAAATACAAAAACACAAAGTTTTTCTTTTTATAATATTAGGGTAGATTTTTTCAGCATGAACATGTAAGTCTACTAAGAAATAGGGCACCCAGTTTACTAAGAGCCGTTGGCTCACATTGTTTACTAAACATTCAACAAATACAGAAACAGTTCCGTAAAACATGGTCCCTTCATATTCATCAAATCGAGCGCTTAATCTGTAAAGATTACGACGTATCGCCCTTTTTCTATATTAATACTCGTTAAGGACCGAAAATACCAAACTAATTTTTAAGAGGCTTCCATTTGTAGATAGATTACCTTATGAAGTTGTTAAGCGATACGTTGTCTAGATTTAACTTGCGATTATGCCACAGTTAAGTGTGTACGGGTATTACTAGCCTGATGTTAAGAAAGCTTTAATAAATTATTAATACACTTCCAAACGTTGTAATGCCATATTATAACTATTATCGCTATTAAAAAATAGGGGTTGATCGTAAAAGGGTGAAAATTTAGGGTTGTATGTATTTTTTGTAAAAATATTGTCAAAAAAATAATAATTAAAATTTGTGGATAACCCTTAATATGTAGAGGACGAAAATTAGATGTCCGATTCTCCACCCTACCCGATATGGAATCTAAGATTCACGAAAATCGGTCGACCCGTTTCAAGAGTTCAACACCGTGACACGAGAAAAATATATATGTATAGAGATATCCAAGTATCTATTGACTCATCACGATATCTATGGAACAATAAGGTATAGAGACTTGAAATTTGGCAGGAATATTCATTTTGCATGTTTCTTATTTGTAAAACAATTTGCCTAAATTAATGAAATTGCTACCCTAAAAACATTCCACGCAGACGAAGTCGCGGGTTCAGCTACTTAGATATGTATCAAGAATTTCGTATTACATGTATCGAAACCTGACTGAAACTCGAGGCTTCATCATCAACAGGTAGAAAGATGAAGGACAATTACTCCAACAAAAATAATAATGAGTATCTCATTTATATATATTAAGAACAAAAAAGGGCCAAGTATTGGTCCTTGTGGGATACCCATTTTTACAGGTGATCCTACCGACTCAACACCATCTACGAACTCCTTTTGAACTCTATTATAAAGATGATAACTCAACAAATAAGTGCCTCCTCCCTCACACCATAGTGACTTAGTTTAAGTAAAATAGAAGTAAATAATATCTTACGCTAACTTTGAAAAAGGCCCATCTTACTTCAATCAAAGCAGGTCGCTGCAAGCGCTTTATTGCAAATAATAACTATTTTAGAATAGGCGATCTATCACAGAACGTGCTTATCTTAAATGGTTGTGGATTTCGTAGTGCAACAAGAAGTACTAACATTTACCTTTGTATTTAAAGAGTTTATGTTATTATTAGCAATTGCAAACATGTACATATGTAAGTATTCAAATAATGTAAATTTAAATTTAAATACTTGCTAAAAAGAGGGACTTGACTCGCGAAAATTTATACACACCTTGTTTCTTTTTTGGCTTATCTTGTACATAAATACTAACTAGTTGTTTCCCGGACAGTCGTCCTAGTAATTTTTAATCCTGTGGGAATTTGGGGAAACTCGAGAATAATAAGATTTTCAAGACAATGAAGTACCTGTACCTGTGTGATACGCCAGTAATGCAGTCGAAATCTTCAAAGCTAAACTTCACAACATCTAAAACCCATGCATTGCATTTACTAAACATATGATTAATATTGAAAATAATATAGTATTTGTACCGAAATTCAATCAAATCTCCCTTTAGAATCTTAACGCCATACTTTCAAACTCTTTGTTTCAATATTACAATTCTTAAAGCAATAGCATATAGTTTTAGATTAAGCAATTCGGTTACAATATGATAAGATATATTAAAATAAGTAATTTTATATTATAGGGAGGTTATTACAAAATATATAAATTAAATAACTTATGATTAATTTACAGATTTAACAATTTTTTTCGCCGTTATAACAAAGAGTCTCTGTTTTTCTAATTATGAAATTTTTCAAGGATTTGACTTTAACCAGTCAATTATAGAGACAGTTAATACAGAGGAATCAACACAAACACTTCCTTCCTTTTTCAATGCTACTGAGGCATATAGTACATGGACTTCTACGTCTATCCAAAATCATACTTCAGTAAGTTTATTTTCCATATTTTGTATACTTTCTATAATTATAACAAGCCGGGCTTGTTTTAGAATAGTATACTGTTAAATAGTTTCCACGGAAATATATTATTTCAAATGCAGTACCTCTCACCACAAGCTCGCCTTTTAGCCTTACTGGGGCAGTGGTGCAGGTATACGCTCAGCTAGCAGAAGTTGAAAATCGCATTTTATGAGGCGTCTGGACTGGTGGGAGGCTGTGGCTATAGGTAATTTCTACCCCACAAGCGAAGACGTGCAGCCAAGCCAAATAATTTGCGTTACTATACCATGCTTTTTATTTTCGCTGGAAAATGATTTTATCTACATGACCTGACCATGGGTCAGGAGTGTGGCACTCGGCGAGCAAGAAGGTCTTGCAATACCCACTAAAACCCAGCGGAAGCCTCTGCCTTGTACCCCGCATCCTCCGGCGATGTGATGGAGTATCCACTGCAATTTCCCTCTCACGTTCGTGGACCTCCTTCAGTGAGATGACCAGACAGTCGTGTTCATGTGGAGATGTAGAGCGGGAGTGACCCCCTTCTGTGGGACCACAGAAAACTCCCGCCCAAGATCTTTCACTAGAGAAAATCGCACCTACAACGCTCTCCAGTTAGAGGTCCGATCAGCGCAATCAAGAGGTGACGCTGCCAAATATGCTGTGCTGAATTGATGACAGCACCACAGTCATAGCAGGGTGGGGACTCCTCGCGACAAATTCTATGCAGGAACTTCAATCTGTAAGTGTGCGACCCGTGCGTCCTGGAAAGCCATTATTCCAATTGAGGGCGGATCGCTTCCACAGCGCCCATGCCGGGTACTGGGGTCTGGAGATCCTCTTTCCATCGTTGGATCAGAGCGCGGTCGGCTCGAGTCCTGATCCTCCGGACCTGTGGTAAAAACCTAAAGAGGTAAATTGCCTCTTACCAGGTTAACGCTCTTGGGTCTTAAACAGTATCATCACTTACCACCGGGGCAGGTAGCAGTCAAGCGCAAATATCTCAGCAATTAAATAAACTGTATTAATCACCTTTAATTTTTCAGAATATTACAACATCCACATTGAATTCTACCCTGAAAACAGAAACGAAAGCCAAAGACAACTGCCCTGAAGAACTTCCTACGAACATTGGCTCATATGAAGTGCCTACCGGAGTTGATGTCGTTATGTTTACAAAAGACTTATTACTAAGTATGTTTGAAGTCTATGAACGAGAGGCAATGTCTCTGCTTAGAGACTTAAAGGAGGTAAGGATAAAAATCCCAGATTCATATCCGACTTACAGTTTCGAATTCTAATCTTCTAAAACTCGTTAATTGTTAGGTGTCTTCTTCAAATTAATTACAACCTGACACAGCTAGATGCAAACTATTTTATGGGTTTAATCATTTTACTACATTTTTGTAATGAATATAGAATTTTTTTTTTTATTTATACATTCATCAGCGCAAAAATTCTAACTTTCTGTGTGTTTAAAGTTATATAAGTCCTTTCTTAGACGTTAAACAAACAAATTTACATCAAGCTTCTTTCCATTGCTTCGGTTTCTTCTCTAAAGTAAACATACATAGATAGAGAGTACACTTTTATTGCAAAAAAAAGTAAGTAGCAGCCCATCAACGTCCCACTGCTGGGCACAAGCCTCCTAACTCCGAGGACCGAGGGTTTTTAGAGCACAGACCCACCAAGCTGCTCCACTGCGGATTGGCAGGCATAGTACACAAGTGCACTCTCTATTCCTTCACTCTCATAGTCCGATGTGACGGGAATCCGACACGACCGGAAAGAGATCAGGCGCAGGACCAACAGCTTAACGTGCTCTCCGAGGCACGGGGGTGAAACACACCGCCAACTTCCCAACTTCGGGCAAATATTGAGAAATTCTTAATAGACTACTCAATATTGATTTTGAATTGGCCCGACCCGGCACTCGAACCCAGGACCTCATGTCTGTTGTCGGACATGCTAACCACGAGACCAATGAGGCAGTTTTATTGAATTTTTACTTTTTACACCACCAGAATAACATAAGTAAATACAAAAAAAAGATCAGTACAATAAGGCGGTCTTATCGCTATTTAACTATCTCTTCCAGGCAAGTTTTGGGTTAAAGAGATTGCTGATAAGTGAAAAGGGTGACATAAAACGGTGCAGAAATACATATAATTTATGTCATAAATATAATTATATACATAAGGATATATAAACATAATCGTCTTATTCGGATAGATACAAATAATATATTTTTACCTATTTCTTAAAAATTATCAAGGATTATCTTATTGTTCCCGGCAGGTCGTTCCATATATATATATATATATATATATGTGGAAAGCAGATTCCTCCTGTATTATCTCAGTACATATAAGATTATATATTTATAATGCATATTTAATGAGAATTTGTTCTGAAAACAGGTGACGAAAGCCACATTAGCAATAGAAAAGAAATGCAAATACAATAAAAGATTATACAAACAATGTGTCAAAGGCGTAACCGTTCAAAGCGAAGCCATCACAAAAAGTCTAGTTAATGCTTTGGAGATGAAGAAAATGGAGATAGAGTCTGTGACAGATGTAAGCCCAATATAGATAGATAATAATAATAATAATAATAATAATAATATTTATTTATTTACCAAAAATACAATATTTTGTTCCAAAATTGTTTTCTTAAAATTCGTTCTGTAGCTGAACTAGGTGAAACCTGTGTTACAGCTGCCAGTGCCGACTCTCTATGATGTGTTGTTAAAAGTAGCCCTTATTATACATATGTTGTGTTTCAAGTAAAATTTACTATTGCATTAAAAAAAAA
>JACTOM010000016.1:3712193-3724569 GCA_015832385.1 Elymnias hypermnestra
GACTGGCTATATATTTGGAGATCGTCTGCATACAGGTGGTAGAGAGAACATAAATTTTGGGTAATAGAATTGATGAAAACTGCAAAGAGTAATGGTGACAACACGCCACCCTGAGGTACTCCTGTTCGGACATCGCTCCACGATGAAAAGATTTCATCTATGCGGATGCGCTGCCGACGGCCCCTCAGGTAATTCTGAAACCAGTCCAGTGCGGATGGAGATACGTTAAAGGAATGCAATAGACCTAACAGTATATCATGATCAACTGAATTAAAAGCGTTGCTAAAGTCAAGCATGGTTAATACTGTAAGATGCTTCTTATCCATTCCCATTCTAATGTCATCAGATACTTTGACTAGAGCGGTAACCGTACTATGACCTGAACGAAAACCAGATTGCAGAGGGTTAAGGAGGTTACTTTTGGTTAGGAACAGGCTGAATTGGTGATGGACACATTTTTCTAGGACTTTGGATAAGAATGGCAGAATGGAAATAGAACGGAAATCAGATAAGGAGGATGCGTTACAACATTTAGGAAGAGGAGTTATTTGTGCATTCTTCCAAGCTTCGGGAAATTCGCACACAGGATAAGGATTGATTAATGATATTGGGCAAGACTGGGGTAATAAAATCAAGGATGGGAAGAATCATCTTACGGCAAACGCAGTCGGTACCAATGGCATTAGATGTGATAGCCAGAATATTCCTTTTAACGTCACATTCAGCAACTGGTCGGAAGGTAAACGGAGGAAAATCTGGAGTTGGCTGTGATGAAAGGATAATATAATTAACATGAAAGATAAATAAACGAATGAAGGAAACGTTTTCATTAATCTTTGGTATAGATTTTTGGTATTGTCATTAATCATTTAGATTAAAAAAAGAGTTTTTGAATTGAAACTTCTTTAGGCGCATGAGGGTAATATTGGTGCGGATGAAATCCTGATTAGCGTCACGAAGCTGTGCAGCGTTTTTTATGCTAATTCCTTTGAAGAATACGTAGTTTTAATATTTACAAATAACACGTGGCATTTTAATTTGCCACTCGTCATTTAATAATTTAATATAGTATTTTTAATAAAATATAAAAATATTTAAATTCTCTTTTCCAAACTATAAATTCAAAAACAAAAATAATTAACAATTTCCACTATTGACAAAAAACACGTAGAAATTAAATTTCTAACATATCATCCTTTTCCCCTGTCTCTAAGTCTCGGAAATCTAGTTTTAGATTTGTATCAATATAAATATGAATTAAAAATTGTTTTGCCAAAGAAGTTCCACTTCTGAATTTTTACCTTTTTTCAAATTTGTTCAAATTATTAATTTCATACACATTCAATATTTTATCACTCAATTCTTTTATATTTTGTTTACATGTTACATGTTATGTTTTTTTGTTGTAGAACTCAATATGCAATATATCGGAAATGAAAATAAATCCCATGTCACTTGTCAAGTTGTTGGCGCAAGAGACAGCGATGCTGAAATTTGCTTTGCCAGGATTTCTGAGGCTACTTAACTCTTGCTCCGCCCACTGTGTAGTGTACGTATATACTACGATTGAAGTCCTAGAAACTGACTACATTTCCCAATATATGGCAATGACAGAGACCAGTTTTAGTGTCACTAAGTGTCTGGATTGATCTCGACTGGGGTAGTACCACATACTCATAAAACCTCAGAACGATATAGCCTTATTTTTCTGAACTGCATTAATTGAGTAAGGGATTCGGAAGCCAAAGTTGTTGTAAAGGGTTGCGCCAGAAACATCTTAGCTATTTTAACCGGCAATTAGTAGTTAACCACACGTTCTTCAAATACCAATTGGCAATGAGATTTATTTAACGTCAGGTGAACGTGAGACTGCCTCATTGGTCTAGTTGTTAGCGTGTCCGACTAGGGGTCCTGGGTTCAAATCGTAATCAATATTGAGCTTTCTATTAAGGTTTTCTCAATATTTGCCCGAAGCTGGAAAGTTGGCGGTGTGATCCACCCCCGTGTCTCGGAGAGCACGTTAAACCGTCGGTCCTGCGCTTAATCTCCCTCCGATCGTGTCGGATTCCCGTCATATCGGAGTATGAAAATGAAGGAGTAGAGAGTGCACTTGTGTACTATGTCTGCCAATCCGCAGTGGAGCAGCGTGGTGGGTCTATGCTCTAAAATCCCTCTCTCCTAGGAGTGTGGAGGCCTGTGCCCAGCAGTGGGACGTTAATGGACTGCTACTTACCTGTGATTGTTTACCTGTTGATAAATGAAAAAAAATCACTAATCTTTATTTGTCTTTGATTAGGCCCACTTCCAAATTGTTCAACATCTTTATAAGCTTGAAGACCAATGAAGAGGAAAACAACAATTGTTTTCTACAAACAAACTAGATAAGGAGCTTAGACCACTCAGCCTAACATATCGTATTTAGCCTAAAACACTGTAGACATATTTTTGGCTAAATATGTTCTACTAAATATTTTTATTTTTTAGGCTGAGTGGTCTGCCGTTTATGTTTTCCGTTAAAGGGATGTGTAAAATAAAATAAAAAAAACACGCATTAAGAACAACTTTTTCTTTATCGACCTAGTAGAAAAAAATGCACATATATATAAAGCTTAAATTCACCAGGTTGCTTTTAAACGTTTACAAAATATTGGTCTTGTTACAGTTGACTGTGTAGGCGAGTAAAATGATTGTTATCTAAGTTATAATTTACTATTGTTTTAGATCCCAAGGCTCGGTCCGTGCAAAAAAACCGTTACGCCATATGACTGGACAAGAACTCGTGGTGAAGTATTTTTTAAGGAACAAGTATAACATGAAGCTCATAAAAGATTCAAGACGCAGTGTCTAGCAGGAATTCAAATTGTTAAGCTGGGTGCGTTCGTTCTAATCATGGTGTGACTGATGTCTGCAACAAAACAATCGATCGAGCTTTAAGCATGAAATGATTTACAATGTCTTACAAATAATAGTGAATAAAATGAAACCTTATTTCGCTTAAACTTTAAGTACATTTTAAAATAACAAGTATATGTATTACTGCTATTGTTATTTTCATATTTACGTTGTTTGAAATTGTACTTTAAAAAAAGAAAGCTAAAGTTTAATTTTCTTCACAGTTATTTGCAAGTATTTGTTACTGTTACTATTTCTAAGAGCTTTCACATGATTCGCATACCGACCGCTAGATGGCATACCTGTTTGTGAACTTTTGACGTGAACTTGATCAAAACTTTTTAACAACCTAACCAAAATACTTGAGCTTTTACTAGTAATAATATTGTGATATGAATATATATTTAAATATAAGTGTGTTATAACTTCGAGAGGAAAGTAAAAATATGTTTTTATTCATTTCAAACGTCACCATACGCTGATAAGTCAGTGTACTTAATCCCTACAAAATTAAAGAATTTAAGTGATTCAGGTAAGTAATATTTCTATTATCTATTTCATACTTTGTATTTTTAATGGAAATGACATTGTAACAAGGTTTAGCTTCGCTTTCATTTCTAGTCAAACTTTCTACTTTCGAATTGTAATGATTGGCAGTAAAGCCTTCTTAAATTCCACTGAAAATGAAGAGATATAAATATCGTTTTATTTAATCTATACAGAAAAGTTGGTGTCAGTATAATCTTTCATAATTTTACAGATTTTTTATACATAATACTTTTTAAATACACTACTTGTGATGTCATTAAACATATTGGATAGTGATATCAATTTGACAAGATAATTATGTATTTATTTATATTCATACACATAGATGTTTACTTTTAAATACACTGTTAGATGCATGAATAGGTAAATAAAGTTATTATTATAAGGGAAATTTAAGAACTTATATATTGTTTTATGAAACTGTTAAAGAATTCATAATTTTGAATTTGAAAATTGCAATATGATAATGGTTCATCATTTTATCATTATATATATCTATCAAGTATTCATTTATTAGAAATATTGTGAATATTAGAATTTTCTTGTTTTTTAAACAGGGTAACAAATATATAAGAACACTATTGCATTGCTCATATATATGGTGCTAGATTTGTGCTCTTTCAATTGATATTTAATATGCTGTTTTCTAAAATCTAAAACTTTTATTCAAGTAGGTTGTAAAAGCACTTTTGAACCGTCAGTAGTATTTCCATTAGTAACAAATTAACCATCAGTTCAGAAAGTTGATTTCACTGAGAAGAAACTGGCAAGAAACTCAGCAATTACTCCTTTAAATATAGTTTATAATGCAGTCTACTTACACTATGTCCAATATCAAACTAATAAAACAAGTATTGTTTTACTATAGTATTGTTTTAAGTAAACATATCCCTAATTTGAATTTTGGTCACTGCATCTAATTTCATGTAGAAATTAAACATTTTTAAAAGAAATACCGTTGTATATGAACAAATACATCAACATTAAAAATGTATTATTAGTACAAAAGATTAATAAATAATTAGCCAGATACCTCAGAATCTGTGTTTGAACAAATTAACAACTTAACCAACAAGTCAATTGGACATGAGGATTCCAAAATAAAAATACAACAGTTAAAATTGAAACTACATTTATGAGTACAAATTGTATATTTAATATATTCCACTCATTGAACATGTCAGTCTTTAATATCATTTAACTAAATAACCTAGAATTGTTTTATAGATAGATCCTAATTATGGCATTAATTGTGAAGTAACTACACATCAAAAAGTAAAAAAATGATGTATTCACTAATATGTTTTATTTATTATAATAAAAAGTAAAAAATTTAATCTATTTGGATCTCTTCTTATGTTCCTTATGAGATTTTTTAGACTTCTTTGATTTTTTCTTCCTCTTTTTTTTCTTTCGGTGTGAATTTGAATCACTGCTACTTGATGATGAAGAACTACTACTTGTTGATGATGTACTTGATGACCTAGAACAAAATCATAGTGTATATATGCTTGCAAATAATTCAATCTAAGTTTTAGTTTTTTTTATTTTCCCTTGGTTTTATTATTTTGAAAGCCCTTATTACATTGTA
Organism: Elymnias hypermnestra; assembly: GCA_015832385.1. Classification (NCBI taxonomy): domain Eukaryota; kingdom Metazoa; phylum Arthropoda; class Insecta; order Lepidoptera; family Nymphalidae; genus Elymnias; species Elymnias hypermnestra. Next base: position 3,717,226 of record JACTOM010000016.1, read on the forward strand.
TTCAAATTCATTATTTACCAGATTGAATTACCAACTAAACAACAATAAAATCAGTCCAGCCACTGTAGGAGAGTTCAGTTTCATAAAAAAAATACATAATAAAGTTGTGGGTAACTTAGTGTATATTTCAGATTAAAGAAACCAATATAACGAACAGAAAAGTATTTACCTAGACCTTTTCCGTTTTTTACTTTTCTTTTTTTGTTTCACCTTTTCCAACTTTTCCTGGAGTTTTTGCCTTAATTCAGCTTCTCTTAAACTTTGTAAAGGAGTCGCATAGTCTTCTTCACTGTCACTGCTTGTACTGCTTACATCAAGCATTATTTCTTTGTTGGGGTCCACCTACAACAAAAACCATTTATAACAAAGTCTCTCATAGTTTAATAATATGAATAACATACTATATTTAATATTTATGTTACAAAATAAAGGGACTGATTATATTTATAAAATTCATATTGCCCTATAGAAAAATGCTCAAAATATGACCAATTAGTAAAACTGAAAGCCAGGTAAAGCCTTATAGAAATAAATTGAATAATAATAGTAATAAACATCACAATTATACATATTGTTGATAAAATGATTGCATAGAAGATATCACTTAATCACTCTTGTATTTTCATTCACAAGAATAAGTCAAATATTGGAGAACATATTGGTTACTAGACAGTATTTTTAAAAGTTTAACATTATTTAGGGGGATTCTGATGGGGTGTGTACATGAATACCAAAACATTTGTTGTATGAAGGTGGCAGATAGTTTAAAATCAAAATCTCTAGAAAATTATATTCCATCCAATCTTTTATTTTAAAATAAATGATTGGTATCTATTAAGTTAATAAATAAATGTTTTGAAATTCATGAACCAATCACAAGAATTTGTTAAGTATCAAAACTAAATATTGTCAATAATCAACGTAACTAGGCCTGTTTCTGTTTAAAGTTAAAATTAACGCCAACTTTAACTTACTTTTATAAAATTCCTGCATTGAAAAGTTAAATGTCCAGCATAACCACATTTTTTGCACGCAGCTCTTGAACTATCTTTACCTATTTTACTTACTAAATCTGTATAATTGGACATTGTAGTTTTCTCTCTTAGAAAATATTGTTATTTTTTTTAATTACAACTTTGTTTCAAGTTTTAACGTAAACATTCTATGACACGATGACGGCGGTTAGAGATTGACGCTGACTGCTTGGCGTGTTTTCAATTTGACAGTTCATTTAACGTTCCATTTCACGTAACGACATGCGTCGCTACAACAACAGTTATTATTCCTAATTCTTTTTTTAAGTTATGTATTTTCTTGAAAATTTTGTATATATTGATATACAAATTTGATATACGCTTATCATATTGCATACTTAGTAAGATGGGAATTTACCTTTATTTACATCTACAACTAAACTGCGCCAGTTTAGTTTATACATAGGGTATAGTTAGAGACACTTATTTACTTGATTTCCTTAAGCATATAAAAGGGATTTCACAAGAGATAAAAATTCTAAATTGATGTACTTAAGACAGTGAGAGTTCGAGTTTCTGTTGGGTGATGAGTCTTTTGTCACTAGCTAATAGCTAGTGATTAAAGACGCATCTCGACGGAACAGCCTGTACAATTATTTTGTGCGTATCACAGGGTTGGATGGATCTTGTCTTTATTGTGGGTTTAGGTAGATTCTATCATAGGTTAAACTGAGTGATAAACAGCAATACCCTCATATTTCACAAGATTCAGGACTACGCCAATGACACCGCCGGAAACAGCTAATATATCAACAAATAGGTACTTTGTAAATTATTACTAGATTATTTGAGGCCAACAATAAATAGGTTTTTCGTTTGGTGAAATTGATCAGGGTTTTATAAAACCGTTATTTTAAATTTTTAGTTTTCTACAGATATGCCATATTTATTCAAAAAGAAATGTTAGAAGATGGCAGAGTTTCTGCCGCTGTGCGACGTGCTGTTTAACGTGATATCTCTCGCGGGGTACTTCTGCGATGTTGTCTTCGACCTCGTGATGGGTTACGCGCTACTTGAACGAGGTTATAAATGCACCTTCGCCGCTACAATATCTATCGTTATAACATCGCTACTTATATCCCAGGTTTGTATTTGTAACTAAACAATAGGTAGAGCTGAAGCTAAAAGATATATACAAAACAGCTTTTAAAAAGACATTCTTTTCTGTATGTCTAGAACTACATTAGATAACAATATAACATGCTGTAAGGATAATTTTTGCTGTAAATTGTAAATTCAAGATTGTTGAACTCGTGCTGATTCTAGAAGAATTTTTTTAATCATAAATTTGTTAGTTTATTGAAGTGAAATTTCTGTAGGCAAAGGGGGGTAAAATTTTTATGGATGAAACGTGTGATTAGCGTCACGAAAATGGCAGCGTTTTTATACTAATTCGTTTGAAGTTTATAGTTTTGATATTTATAAATAACATGTGGCATTTTAATTTGCCATTTAATAATTAAATAAACTATTTTTCATATAATATAAAAGCAAAATATTTCATAAATTCAAAAGCAAAATTTAATTATTAATTTCTAATATTTACAAAAACAGGTGGCATTTTTATTTACAATTCGTCATTTGAAATGTCAATAAATTATTTGTATTAATTTTCAATTAAATTCATTAAATTCCTAACATATCCATTCCTATATTAAATTTATATTAATATAAACAAGGCTTGAAAATTTGTTTGCCAAAGAAGTTTCACTTCTGACATGTGTACTTTGTGTACGTACTTTTATTTTTTTGTATTTCAATTGCTTCAACTGCCTTGATTTAAAAGTTATAAATTTATTGACTGATATCTGGGTATGTATTATAGAAGCGTATATAGTTCTAGCGTATCTACTATAATGTATGACAAGTTTATGTTGAGGCATAAAGTAAGTAGCAGCCCATTAACGTTCCACTGCTGGGTACAGACCCTCACTCTGAGGAGCAAGGGGTTTTTAGAGCATAGACAGACCACGCTGCTCCACTGCGGATTGGCAGACATTTTTATTATAATCTTAAAAATAAATTCATTTAGGTATTATCTATACGCTGGTACTTGCACGTTTGGTGGGCAAGCGAGGGGCGCAAAGACCGCCCGCCGTGGTTGCCCATACTCTTTCACTGTCTACAAATGGGTGTTCTGTGGCGATATGCACGTTTGCTCGTACCCGTGGAGTTACGAAGGGTGAAACACCAAGTTCGCGATCTCTGTGAGTATTTTTTTTAAGCCCTACTAATAATTATGTTTTTTATATGTATATAGATAAATAGATGTATACTTTATTGAACACCACCAAAAAAGAATCACAGTGAAATACTATAACATTAAATACATTTAGTGTGCAATTGGGCAGTCTCTCCTCTCTTTCAGTCAACCCTTGCGGATAGGGAGACGGACAAAGAAAACAGAGAGAAGGTAGGCGCTGTTATTAAAAATAAAAGAGAGGGGAAAAATAGTCATACATATATTACATAGAATATACATTGTACTACACATTTTAGACACCACCTACCCTTTTTAGTAACAAAATTTCTCTAACCCTGAGGTTACCTGTCAGAAATTGCTACTTAGCGCCTTGCAATCTATATTTAAGAAATATCCAGTGTCTATTGACTCATCACGATATTTCTGGAACCATAAGGCGTAGAGACTTGGAGTTTGGTAGGAATATTCCTTTTGCCAAGTCAGCTAAGAACGGATTTCTAGAAATTCAACCCTCAAGGGGGGTTGCCGAGATATTAATTTAAAAAATTCAAATTGTCACATTAAAAAAAAAATCAAACTTCACATTAACAAATTATATCTTTTATGTATCTAAAACTTGGTCAGAATTTTTTCTATCAAAAGTAAATTTTAGAAAATTCCACCCTCAAAGGGCACTGCGTGTATGTTGTAAAACAATTTGCCTAAATTATTGAAAATGCTACCAAAAAATATTCCTCGCAAACGAAGTTGCGGGTTCATCTAGTACCCTATAATTAAGTTTGGTACATATTTCATGGATTGTTTGTGGTGTACAATAAAGTGTATTCTCTCTAATTTTCAACTCAAGTTCTAGAACATTTGTTTTGTTGTAGTGGATGACAGCTTATATTGATAGTTTTTTCTAATATTCATTTATTTAATTAAATATCGTATTTGCTAACTAAATTCCTTTATTGGATGCTATTATTATTATTATTTTAAAACTTTATTGCACACATTTAAGAAGAGACAATACAGCTTATATAAGAAGCGACAATACAGCAGATATAAAGAAAACCAGATAATGAGTTATAAGGTGGGCAAAGGCGGTCTTATCACTAAGAGCGATCTCTTCCAGACAACCCAGACCAGACTTGGTGAGAGGAACAGAACATAGGAAGGGGAGGTCCAAATAACTTTAAAAGAGAAAACTTGACTCAGTTATACACTACTTGAAAACTACATTAAATAAATACACATATAGCTCAATATATAATTCATAAAAATGCTGCTGTTAATATGTTATTAACAGTTTTTTTCAAATATGAATTTATTGAACAGCGTATTTGCTAAAAAATTGTATAGCACCGTTTATTAATGTCTCCTTTGCAAAAAGTTAAACGAAAAAGCAACAACAAAAGGAGACAAACATATTGTTATGTCTTGCAGTGATACTTGATGCATACATATAAAATAGGAGGGCAGTCTAATTAACGAACACGGAAAATACTATGAACTATTTAATCATGCTTCATGCTTTGAGCGCCAGGAGGGTTTTGTTGTGATGATATGACAGGCACCCTACTACGCCTCTGAGTTCACCTGGACTAGCCTGGAAGGCTAGTCCAGCTGAACTCAGAGGTTACAATGCTGACCTATACTTGAACACAGTTTAATCCGTGTCAGGAAAGTCTTTTCTTTAGGCTATTAACAAAGAAAGTTACACTTGTTAATTGCTAAAAGTACACTACCTAAAAGTGGAATTCAACTCACGGGAATCTTAAAATGAACTTAATATTTTTAGTGCTTACCCCTTCAGCACGTCTGTAATGTATTAAGCACTAAAACTGTTCTGACAAAGATTTAGTCTAGGAGAGAAAGTGCTGAATTTTAACTTGTATTTGCACACACACAACTTTTTTTATGTAACGACTTTAAGAAACTCGTGCTAGATGATGTAGGAATTGACTTTTTATATCACTTGTTTTTATTTTTCGACCGTAATAGGCATGCTTCGACTAGTACACGCGTTCTGTGAAGCAGCGCCAATGCTGCTTCTACAGTTACATATATTACTAAAGGACGCGGACTGGGAAACGGCGAACGAGCTCACCGTTACCCCTGACCCCACCGTAGATGAGCCATCAGGTATTTGACAAGAAAGATTAAATTATGACTTTGTCTATAACTTACTTATTTTTTTTTGAAGCTTTAAAAGCAAATATACAATAAGCAGAACGTCTATCCATAACGTATTTCTAAAGAACAAATTTATATTTATAGCGAATAAAGCATTTGCGGAGCTGAACGTGATATCGGCTTCGCTGTCATTATTCTCCGTGTGTTGGGCTTTAGCCAGCTTCAGCAAGAATGTACGGCTGCAAAACGTTCATCGCCTCGTGCTGACCTGGCTCGGAGTCATATTTCAAGTGAGCATATTTTTTAAATCATCTTCTGACACTTCTGTTCTATATTTTGTGGGGTTTGATTGAGACTGAACTCGGAATTGCAATTCCTTTGACTGAAGTTTGCTTACATCGATTGGGGGCATTGTTGTGGGCTCTTCTCGGATCAGGGCGCGAAGGAACCCTCGTAACTTTAGATTTTAAGTCGTTCTGGAGTACCATCATCAGACGTACATTAGAATTAGAGTGTGGAAAAAATATATATATATATATTATTTGACGATTCAAAAGTGCTGTAATGTGCCTAATTGAATAAAGATATTTTGATTTGATTCGATTAAAGAAGCGATAGAGTTGTAGTCAACATGTCACTGGTATATTTTAAATACTCACCCCGGCATATTAAGCGGAACACAAAAAAGTCCATAATTTAAAAAATATAGTTTTATTTTAAAATCTACTTACTACACTTCTTTTGCTATTTAAAGTTTCATTTGTTTTGATTAAAATAAGATCACATTAAGAACACATTTTGCGAGTAAAGGCTATTTGTGAAAAATGGTACTAAAAACTAACAAAAAAACAGTATTTCAATTAAATTTTAAATCAAACTCAGAAGGAAGAAATACTCGAAGTTCGCTCCAGATGAGGTGTATTTGAATAAAATTAAAACAATTGAATAAAATGTGATGTTCAGTTGTTTTCTTAATTTGAAATTATTTCTTTTTAAATTGAATGACGTATAAACCAGCCACCTTTTATGATACTGATATCAAACCTTTTTTTATGTTCCGCTAAATATGTATAGTTTTTAATATATGTATTGTTTTGAGCAAAAAATAATTATTATGTATCTTAATAATAGAACTAATACATAACAATGAATCGAGATTCCACTATTAGTTATAACAACTTTTAATGGTATATTTTAGAGTGAAATATTGTTTAGGTTAAGAAATCATTTATCGGGTCATGACTCCTGAATCACTATTGGGTTTGCTTCCTAATAGTTTGAGGAAATATGTTAAAAACGTCCTATTACAGAAGACTTAATTACTTAAGCGACAAAGATGTTTGGACTTGATTCTAGTTGCACAAGAAAGCTAGAAAGCTAAACACATTGTAACCTACAATAAATATAAACTTTAACAAAAAAAGAACCGCCTTCAAAACAAACTTAAAAAAAACATTAATATGCTCTAAAAAGTAAGAAATAATTGCGTATTCTTTTATAGTGTTCCTCGTATTGTTATATTCGGAGTCGGTGTCTTTTTAGAGCATATTAATGTTTTTTTTTTAAGTTTGTTTTGAAGGCGGTTCTTTTTTTGTTAAAATTTATATTTATTTTTTGATTTTAAGTGAATCTGAAGTAAACTAACAAATTTGTCTCAATATGTGTACACCTAAAAATGTGTTGCTCATATGAGATAACATCGTTTAAATGAAACAACTTTACGAAGTTAAATTTACATTAATATCGCCACACCCGGGATCGAACCCGAAACCCTTATATCACCGCTTCACACATAATTCACCTTTCAAATATTGCAATGCAGCAACAAACATAAGGTTATTGGCATTGGATTACAGACAGTTATAGATTTTGCCAAAAATCACACTCTTACTGTAAGCCGTTGAGGAGTTCCATTGATCTTCATATTTAACTACGACTAGCACTTGACCATACCGAAGTTACGGTAGGCAACTCAAATATCTGGATAGC
>JACTOM010000016.1:3725813-3814988 GCA_015832385.1 Elymnias hypermnestra
AAGTTGGGTATGGCAGAAGAATCACAAAAGTAAAATAAATGCGGTAGAGATGAGAGCGTTGAGAAGCATGAGTGGATTAAAACTGAGTGACAGAGTAAGAAATAGTGTGATAAGAGAACGTTGTGGTATAAAAGAAGACGTAGTGACTAAAATTGAGAAAGGTATGCTTAGATCGTTTGGGCATGTCAAGAGTAAATGCGAAAGTTGGAAGGGGAAGACCAAGGCGAACGTTCCTGGACCAAATCCAGGACCAGGCCAGGTCCAGAGTACTCTAAACCGACGAACTTGTATGAAAGGTTTAATGAGAATGAAAGAAGCGAAGGAGATATGCAAGGATCGTGGCAAGTGGAAGGATGTTGTCTCTGCCTACCCCTATGGGAATGAGGCGTGATGCTATGTATGTATGTACCTAGCCTACAAACGATTTAGCAACAAAAAAGGCAGCTCATCTTCGTGATGAGCTAATCACGCGATTTATCCGTAAATACTTTACCCTCATGCGCCTAAAGAAGTTTCACTTCTGACATGTGTATCAATTTTCGACACTAAAATTTTAATGACAATTATATGCCTAACATATCTTCCTCTCTCCCTCTCTCTCAGTATCGGTAATTTAATGTTTTAGATTTGTATAAATATAAACAAGATTTAAAAATTAGTTTTCCAAAGAAGTTTCACTTCTGACATGTGTACTTTGTATGCACGCACTTTTAGTTAAGATTATTCATCTTTTGTTCCCAATAATTAATAGCCTAAGCATATCGGTCACAGTGGCAGATTTCCTACATAGATTAGCCAATTGCAGTTTATTTTCAAACCCCGAGATCTCTATAGCTTTACTCTCTGACACCACCGAACAGAGAGACCGACGGCTTAGGGTCCGTTCACATAGACCGGCTCGGATAGTAGAGCAGATTTTGATTGCGATTGAAATAGAGTGGTAGGAAGTTGAAATAATGTTTATTTTTACATTTCACCATTTCTGATTTTGAGAATGCCTGAACAAAAAAGGTGAAATTTGATAATAAACCTTATTTCAACTATCCAACACTATTTTAATTTCCGTTAAAATCTGCTCTTCTGTCCGAGCCGGTTTATGTGAAAGGACACAACGTGCTCTTCGAAGCACGGGGTCCGGCACGACCTCGTCATCTTTATAACAGCAAGCTTGCCACTAAATGAGGCAGTCAATGTCAAAGTCAATGTCAAAGTCAAGTCAAACACATGATACTAATAATAAATAAAACGTGTATTGTTTCAGTTTTTGTGGCGGCTCGGGACGGTATCCGCCCGAATATGCGCGCTCAGTGTGTACGCTCTAGTCTATGAATATTGGGTGTTTTTAGTTATAGGTAAGATTCATTTCTACCCCCATTTCTAATAATCATGTCACCTAGTTATATATTTAATAGCAAGCCTCACTTTTTCCTGCTCACAACTGATATTATAATTTCAAAAGAACTCATGTTGTTATTACGACGTCAACTATTTGCCAGTGACCCGTGAAAATGTATATTATCTATTTATTTTAATTTCATTTTCAAAGGGTTGTTAAATATCAAAGGTCGACATCTTTGTATTTGTAAGATGACAATAAACAAATACAATAGTGAGTGTGTGTGTATAAAAACACATTTTTTAATATTATAAAATAGATGAATATTTAAGAGATAAAAATGTTTTAACTTGTTTCCAGTTGCATAAGGAAGCTAAATGTTGCATAAGCTCATCTACGAAAACTGGTGAATTACTGAGTTTCTTTTTTACTAGATGTCTTACCAATAAATAACCATTCGAAAGAAATTTTTAGTCTACTTGACTATAGTATATTATGATTTGATTTTGATCTTATTATTAGAGTGGTGTGGTACAAAATTTGCCTGTAATTTTTTGTAAATTTATTGGTTTTTTCCTCGGCCAGGTCTCCACTGGGTGTCAATGTTCCTGTGGCTGATATCTCCAAAGAACGTGTTTCACGGCGAGCGAATAAGCAGGCCGCGTAAAGCATATCTCTCCGCTTTAATCGCCTTCGTGTATGTCTTCGCATACATCAACCTTCAAGAGCATAACCATAGACAAAAAATGGTAAGTTGTACTCTTTAGAAAGTCACAACCATACACTCCAAATTGAAAGTTTTACTTTGTAGAAAGTGACAACCATAGATAAAGAAATGTAATTTATAATATATAGGGGGTCACATTGAGCATACATGAGCTACAGGAGATAGTAAATATTATGAATGAAGCTTTGAAAAGGAAAGCAATGAAAGTGAATGTAAACAAAACGAAAGTTATGCTTTTTGAAAGAGATGAATCTATGATGAATGGCAATATTTTGATAGATGGGGAACAAGTGGAAGAGGTGAAAGAATTTGTATACTTGGGATCTAAATTTACAAAAGATGGAAGATGTGATTGAAAAGAGAGTGAATGCAGGGAATGTGGTAAATGGTGCTCTGCACGCCTTTATGCGGTAGAAATGAGAGCGTTGAGAAATATGAGCGGATTGAAACTCAGTGACAAAGCAAGATATAGCGTGATAAGAGAAAGTTGTGGTATAAAAGAAGATGTAGTGGCTAAAATTGAGAAAGGTATGCTTAGATGGGCTTTTAGAGAGAATGTATAAAAGGAGACTGACACAAAGGATTTATGCGTCAAGAGCGGACGTTGCTGGCGGACATTTTAAATAAGGGCCAGGTCAAGAGTACGCTAAACCGACGAACTTGTATGAAAAGTTTAATGAGAATGAAAGAAGCGAAGGAGATATGCAAGGATCGTGGCAAGTGGAAGGATGGGGTCTCTGCTTAACCCTATGGAAATGAGGCGTGATGATATGTATGTATGTAGGAAGTCCCAATCATAGGCACAAAATTGAAAGTATTACTTTCTAGAAAGTGCCAACCATAGACCAAAATTGACGACGTTTACTGTGATGGATGAAAAGCTCTAGCTCTTTGAATTGAGTTTACAATCATTAAAAATTTAACAATGGTCTATCTAATAATATCGTCGATAAACAAGTGGTTGCTAGGTTACTGGAAGGAAAAGTGAGTTAGGCGCAAACGTGCCACTGGAATTTAACCGGAAGAGAACGAAGCACTTTTGTGCCGCATACAGAGGCCGCAATGTGAAATTTTCATCCCGCAGGTTTTTTGTAAAGTGTTAGGGCTTTCTTACGCTTATAGTTTGTAATTATCCTAATTGTAGGTGGTGTTCTACTGTGTGATGTGTGTTGAGAATTGTGTTTTGGTGACTGCTTGGTGGTGGTCGTGGAGGGGGTCCTTGAGGCCTGCAGCGTTAGCTGCAGCCGCGGCATCCGCCACATTAGCAGGCCTCGCCTTTATGCTACTGTATTATAGGTGAGAAAATTGTATTACGAAGCAGTACTGTTAATTCGCTAATTTAAAATTAACTTTATATTTGCCTAGTTACCGAATAAAACGCAAATAAGATTTAAATACACCTGTTAAAATTTGAGCCCCTAATATAGTCCGCATAGCACATATCTATTTTTTTTTTTTGCACCATACCACTTTTTTAAAAGTTATTTAAGGCCAAAGTTACATACTAGCAATTGTATGGATTGCTAATACGTAACTTTGACCTTGATATAACCTTTAAAGCAGTAGAATAAGCGAATATTCTAAGGGCCTTTTTTCTAGAGCGTCTAATACTCTAAAAGTACAAGTCTTTATAAAAGATAAGCGAGCAATTAAAAATCAGAAGATGCAAAAATATATTTTCCCATGTTCTTAACGAAAATAGAAAAGTGCGATGCGGATTATCTAATATGAGCTAGTATTGAATTAATTTTTTTGTTATTTGTAGTGATGCCTACGAATTGTTATTTTTGAAGTTATACTTTGGCGCGTTAGGGAAAAATGATGAGTTAATTTTTACGATGCGCGCGCACACCGTCACAAAAAACCGACACCCTGAAGTTAGCTATAGTCAACATTGTAGTTTTTTAACTAGATAATGCGTTATAATAAAACTTTCAATGTTTTAAATACCTTTTTTCTATTGTTAGTGTCGTTATTTCTATAAACATAGAATAAGATAAATTTATGAAAAGATTTTTATCTTGTTACATAAGTACACACACACTGTTTTTTTTCATAAATTACATTCTAATGGATCTGTGTAATGTGTATAGATATTTTCACGTGCGTCGCCTGGGCTACATGCTGGGGGAACACCAGCAGGGAACCAACAGTACAAATGCCTCATCCCAAAATAAAAACGGTATATATTTACATTATTATATAATATATGTTTTTTCTTGTACTCATGACTGCTTTGAATAACACAAGCAAAATTTTAAAACCAACCAAACCTATCCAAACAGAAAAGAAACTACTAAGTTCTCTTTGTAAAACTTATGAGTCTAATGCCTGATGTCACTAATATTCCCTAAAGCATCACAAATTGAAGAGAGCCCTTAGGTATTCAAACAATTAACAGGCCAATGAAACTTTTCTTTTTTTTTTTATCATTTGTATTAATTGTAATTTGGATAACAAAAATTTTCACGTGTTCAGGTAAACCAAATCAGGCTGATAATGCAGCCATACCAGGTGTGTTCAACTGTAGATTCTCAAACCCAGTCAATAACAGGTAAATTCTGCATTTTATATAACATAATTAATATCTGTTTTAACTCTATATAAGGATATTTAATGGCGTAATAATTAAAGAAGAACAAAATACAATAAATTGTCACATCGGTCAAGAAGTCTAGCAGCTCCTCTGAAGGAATCATTAAAAAAGGAATACTAAACTACGTAGCGAAAAATACAGCGAATAAGATCAATAATCAAGACAATTAAGCGCCTCCTCCTCCGGCACAGAACAAACACACAATTTTAAAAAATCTTCCAATTCGACAGGTCACCGTGGAAGAGTTCACTAGAGTGGAATGAAGTTAGGGAACTTGTAGTGATCTCACTCATGGATGGGGAGGAATCCGCTGGATTTTAGTGGGTATTCTGTTATCAATGAGTCCCACACTGAATTAGTCTTTCATCGGGGTGCAGAAAGGCATTTCCCAGCAGAAAAAAAAAACAAACCCTCCAAAAATAGTTACCACAAAGGTTAAGAGCAGAAACAAAGAGTAACCACAATATTTTTGGAGGAGGCCTTTTACCTTGAGTAAAAAATAGAAAGCAAAATAACAGTACCTAAATTGAGTGGAAATGTAGCAGGATCAAAAAAAAGGCTTTTTTATCCTATGTTCGAATACAAAGATTCATAAATTTCGTAATTGTTTTCTTAAACTTACACGTGCAGCGAGGATTTTGAGATAGCATCTGGAAAGGTATTTATATATAGATACATACATACATAGCATCACGCCTCATTCCCATAGGGGTAGGCAGAGACAACATCCTTCCACTTGCCACGATCCTTGCATATCTCCTTCGCTTCTTTCATTCTCATTAAACCTTTCATACAAGTTCGTCGGTTTAGAGTACTCTTGACCTGGCCGTTATTTAAAATGTCCTGGATTTGGTCCAGGGACTTTCGCCTTGGTCTTCCCTTCCAACTTTCGCATTCACTATTTATTCATAAATCCTTTTTGTCAGTCTCCTTTCTGTTCCGTCAAAGAGTTGGCGGAACAGAAATAGCTACAAACATTACATAAATATTGATTATCAAAATCAAAGTATTCTTTATTCAGGTAGGCTAAAAAAGCACTTTTGAAACGTCAGTATCTGTCCATTAGTAACAAATCTACCAAAGTAGGTTCGGAAAGTTGAATCCGCGGAGAAGAAACCGACATGAAGCTCAGCGGTTACTCTTTTAAAGATAGTTTTGTAGGTTACAATGTGTAATATATTGACTCGGTGTGCAACTGGTCCAAGTCCAAAAATTTATCGCTTAAATAATCTGCAATGTATTTGCCTCTGTAATTATTGCACAGTGATTGTCCTCAGTGCAGCAAACGGGCGGAAAAAGAAGAAGCCTACTTCATTCGTCCCCCCACCGGCTGCCCCTCCAGCTGCCTTCTGGAGGAGGCCGTTACCAGCTGCACATAACCATCACGTAAGAAAACTTGGATTCTATAAATTTCTTAAATCATTAATATGGTGTTCCTCATTAACTTTATCCATACAATCGTCGAATTAACTCAAAAAAGGAGGCTCACATTGTATTAATTTTTTTTTTCCCGATTGACCGATTTTTCTTCGGGAATTGGCGAAGCCGCACCCTGTTGCGACGATCACAACCCTGATGGTTTTTTATTTATCACAAATTCGCAAAAGGGTATAGATTCCAATTGTACGAAATTAAATTTTTCCTAGAATCATTATTAAATAAAAGAATGATATTCTTTTTTTCTCCCAAACTTCTTTTAATTAGGAATGAATAAAAATCGACATTAAATCCTAGACCGCAGACGACGCAACTGATTCCCGAAGAAAAGTTACTATTAAAGTTTTCTGATACTTTGAGCTGCAAAGGTTAATATAATATAATCTTAATAAAATTGAAGATATATATGTGTTGTAGGGTGGTTCATCCGAAAACGAAGGATCCAGTGTCGGCTCCCGAGTGAACATCCAACAGAAGTTACAAGAAAAGAAACAAAAACAACTAGCAGAACTACGAGTTATAGAAGAGGAAATAAAACAGGGAAAACTCGCAAAGACAACACCAGTAGCGGCTGAAGAAATATACAGCAGCTTGCAAAGGCAGCCGATACCACGAGCAAAAACGCACGCAGAACCACCGGCGTGGCCTAGTATAGAAATGACGCACTCCTACCAAAACTACCCAGTACTACCGCATACATGCAATTTATACCCAACTTACACAGAAATCAAACCAGAATACAACGTACCAAATTTCCAAACAAACGATAACAATAACGATATAAAATTGAGAGTTCAAAATATATATAACCAAGATTCCAGAACATTTTACGAGAATCCATCAAACCTCCGCAACGAAGTAAATAGGGCTTTAAGGTCCCCGAATTACCTAGAAAACAGAAAATACGAGCCCAATGTATGTCGAAGTCCCAGAAACGTACTAAATAATAGCCCAAGAAATTACCTACCAGATGTCAGTACTAATTACGAAACAACCCAAAACAACCCGAGATCTGTCCAAAACAACCCGAGCAATTACTCAGAGGACAGACAAGTTGGGGAATTTTCCGGATATTGTGAGGAGAACGTTTATGGGAAGTATGGGGAGAAAGAGGAGTATGTGTCAGCTTTGCATAATGCTCTTGCTAATGTACAGAATATGGATAATATGAGAGGTATTTATAATGAAGGGTGTCCGCAGTATGGGCAGAACTGTGACAGGTTATTCCCCTATCAGTTGGGGGGGAAGAAAATGGAGCAAATGAGGAAGATGCAGAGATGTCGGACACCAGAGATACTTCTAGCACCTCATTATCTGGAAGGGTGTAACAGGCAGGTTTGCTGCAATTGGGGTGGAGCTTATTCGTAAGTTTATTTACATGCTAGTTATCTTGTCTAGAAACCATAAGAAAATTACCCCTTACCGCTTCCATCCATCGCATTATACTGTATCATCACTAACCATCAAATTAGACCATGTAAAGGAGTAAAAAAATCAAATATTTTGTGCTATACCTATAAGTGAAAATGTTTCTATTATATATCAGGAATAGGAAGAAAGAAGAGGGTACTGGAGTGTCAGGGGGTGTGAGCAGTCCCACAGGGCCAGCTGGTCCTTCTGGAGCTGGGGGGACCGTAGCCAGCAGCGGGTCGGAGTCAGGAGATGCTCCTGCACGAGATACTCCTAGACCACCTAGTGACATAGACAGTCAGGTGAAATCTTTTAATAAGCAAACTAATGACATATTTTTGAAGAGTATACCTCTTAGTTTTTATCTTAAGCTTTAAAAAACAATAACTCTGTTTTATATGTGTATATATCAAAAATCAAAATCAAAAACACTTTCTTATATATTATTTCCAATGTACCACTGATGATGATATGAACCAACAAAACACTCAGTTTATACTTATTTCCCCTCAGAAAACTTATCCCTTTTTATCAAATTTGTGACCCGCGACAATATACTCATAACATTTATGGCTCGCAATAATATTCTCATAATATTTATGTCCCGCACCAATATCCACATAATACGTTTAGTCCACACCAATATTTTCGTAACATTTGTGGTCTGGACTAATATCCTCATAACATTTATGATCCGCGCCATTATGGTAACATTGGTGGCCCGCACCACCCACAAAATATGTATAGTCAGCACCAATATTTTAATAACATTTGTGACTCGGGCAAATATCCTCATTAGATGTATGTTACGCACCAATATCCACATAGCATTTGTGGCCCGGACTAATATCAATATTTCTTGAATGCATAAGTATGAATTTACAATTTGACTCGACAGATATCTCTTCCCCGTTCGTACACACTGCCCCGTGAATTCCGTTACTGGAGACGAAGACCTCGACTGCGAGACGCCCACGTGCCCAGCAACAACAGCAGCGATGGTAAGGTTTTTCTTCAAGTTAAAACTAATAAAAGCACTATAAATGTTCAACTTGGTTCCTTTAATACGTTAAAGGAGGAACTTCCAGATAGTTCTATCAGCTGATGCCACTATTCAAGTTTAGAAAGTACTTTTCTCCTTCCAAAAAAAGTCAGAACAGCTCAAGCTAGCATATTTTCAAATCGGTCGATCGGCACTAAATATAAGAATCACGCGTAGTTTGTCACAGGTGACAATAGTTAACGAAACGACCTCCACAGTTAAACAATGTTACAAATTAATTTTATGTAGTTCGTGAATGTAAACGTTCTCGGGTGGATATATCGTTGTTTTGGTGTAGACCAAAATTTTATACGACTGCTTTTGATTGAATCTCGAATAGGCTATAATTCCACGTGTTAAAAACTCCTACTCAAATCGGCACAAATTATGCCGTCGCCACAACTTGTATGAATAAAATACTCTTTTAAGATCAGACACTTAAATCATTTTTCTACTATCTAAATGGCTTAAAACTATTTAAATTAGTAACATTCTTAACACACGCGATTTATCCGTCCATCCCACTTGTGACTTGTTAGACAGCCACAGGAATAATTATGAGCGTTTAAGATTAATATTGCCAACGTTTTTTGAACCTTACATTTATCCATCTTGACGACGTGTATGTCCTCATGCACGTTTCACAGGCAGAAATGAGTGAAGAAGTAGTGGAAAACATACTATTAAACGCTGAGTTGCAGTTTTATTCCTGTCGCTATCCGACATAATGTTTCTTATTTTTAAACGTTCTTATTTTCTTTTTATGATTGTGTTGCTACTTTCAAAGCGAATGTATCGAATTAATAAATTTAAAATGTCATAATTACCCAGGCGATGTCGACAGCGGAGATAACGATAGCGACCATCGTTCAAATTGCTCTGCCTCTTCGCAAATACAACCGCCGACTTACGGGGAGACATTCCAGTACAACAGGCCAGATATGGTGCCGCGGCAAGACGAACGGTATAACGAGAACATGTACGGAGCCTGTCCGGACAGACGGCGCCGGGGCTTCAGGAAACAGGGACCCAAACCAGAGACTAAACTATAACATATAAGGAAAATAACTACCTTTTTCCTGTGAAGAATAAAAAAAAATTAAAAGTGCGTTCGTACAAATTACACATGTCAGCAATGAAACTTCTTTGGCAAAGTAATTTTATAAGTCTTATTTATATTTGTACAAATCTAAAACTTTTACCGAGACTAGAGGGAGGGAAAAGGTAGATGTGTTAGGAATTTAATGGATTTAATTGTCATTAAAATATTAAAAGCGTCGAAAATTAATACAAATAATTTATTTAAATCTCAAATGACGAGTTGTAAATAAAAATGCCACGTGTTTTTTTTTTTGTCAATATCACAAATTATTTATTAAAATTGATAAAAGAGATTTATGAAAAATAGTATTATCAAATTATTAAATACGAGTGGCAAATATAACGCCACATGTTATTTGTAAATGTAAAACTACCGAACCTTGAAACGAATTAGCATAAAAAACGCTGCACATCTTCGTGACTCTGATCACGTGTTTCATCCGTAAAAATTTTACCCTCATGCGCCTAAAGAAGTTTCACTTCAAAAAATAACTGACTGACTAAAGCAAAAGTTCTGTTTATATTCTACTTTGACGGCCTCGCTGGCGCAGTGGTGCCAGTACTCGCTTTGCTAGCAGATGGCATTTCCTAATTTATCTCAATCCGAGACGCACCTCTAAGCAAGAGAGTTGTGTTCTGATAGTGTAGAAACCATAAGAGGTAGATTCTTTCCAGGTTGGCGCGCTTCTATCTTAGACTGTATTATCACTTGTGTGATCACTGTCAAGTAGTAACCTGTTAGCAATAAAGAAAAACATATTTCCTCAAACGATCACACTTTTTGTAACGCTCCCGTCACCCGTTCAACCAGCAACTCTCCTCCAGCGTGCGTAAAGAAATTTTACTTCAAAAATTCTCACGTTAATTCCATGATATCTCTATATGACGTGGTGGTCAATAGGGAATACAAACGATATTTGATTTTTTTTAAATCTTCCTATGAAAAAGGATAATTAGTCCTTAACATATGATTAAAAGTTAAACACACAAAATTTCATTCCTCAGCCTAAAAAAACCTGACAATAAATTTTGATACACTTAGCAAAAGAAGACTTGATGACATGTGACTGAAGTCTTAAAAAGGTTTAGTCTATATCTTTTCGTAACCCAATTAATTTGTTACTACCTTTTGTACCAAGGATTTGGTTTATACCTGACTTTTTTTTAAAATGGCGTAAATTAATTATCAATATTACAAAAACGTCAATATAGATAAGATGCAAGTTAAATCTTTATTCTTAACGGCCATTGAAATAATTGAAAGCAAAAAAAATGAGGTTATGAATATTTCTGATATCATTACTAGGCACATTGATTTATTACATTAAAATAGGTTCTAGAACGTTCTCAGGTTTTAAGAGTAATAACAACAGAACTATTGGTTAGGTTGTAACCTGAAGATGTATCCATTTCTCGCCCCTCCATAAGTTAAGAGTAACTAAACTTTAAGCCTACCGCCTACTTTATACAATTTTGTATCTCTATTATTAATAGTAATTTATAAGAGTTTCCAATAGACTAATATAATACCTTACCCTAATACTAATATATGTTGTAATAAGTGTACAACTAGTTTGTAAAAAAAAACACTTTTTATAAATAATATTTTATGAGTTTTGTAAACAATGTAGTATTGTATATTTGTATATTAATGTAACTAACTAGTTTGTATAAAAGTGAAAATGAAAACAAAATATAGACATTTCAAACTTTTATTTGCTTTATTATCTATATTCCAATTGTAAAAGGGAACCAGTCATTCTATCACTCCGTGTCACTACGTCTCTACTGATCGTCAGCCATTTACACAATATAAAGAAACATCAACCAAAATAAGGTTAAATTCACAAGTACACATTTAATGTTGATTAAATCTATCTTATAGTTAGTTGGGGTTTGGACGCAGCGAGAGTTCACTGAAGGATGAACATAAAATTAACCAATAACAGAATAACGTTTCGTTTGTTTTAGATATAGTTATTATATTATTCAACACTAACTTCACTAAATATTTGGAAAGTTCTTACTGTATTCATCTGGCATTATAGGAACAATATCCTTTTCAGTCCCATGTATCAAAAATTACGCTTGATCTTCGGATCAATCGGGGGTAACAAAAGACCCCAATTCATTTTTTTCGGAAATCTGAAACAGTCCTCGGAATATCAACTTCTAATACTTATTTATTATATCAAAACTCGTACATTGGGATTTGAAGTCCCCGCTTCGTGCCGGCTACTTTGCTTCAATCATTCTAACAGATTTTTTTCAATACATTTAAATTTTTGATCAAATCTTTAATAATTGTATTAGTATGCCTTGTATCTGCAATCATGTGGCTGAATCGATTAATGTTAATTTAATTTTTTTTAGTTATTAGTTTAACTTTCATATATATTTATATTCCGACTACAAAGCACTCCATTTATTATACTCAACTTGTTTTAACCAAATCGACTCTAGAAACTGTGGACATTGCATGAAAATTTGAAAACATTGTACATTATTTTTAAATTAAAACAATGTATTTGTAAAGTTTATTTATTTTACGATTTTATTTTATAAAAAATCGCGATCCCTTATTATAAACAGGGACAGTTATTGCAGATATTAATAATTGGTTAAAAATTATATCATTTTTGACCAGTTCCAGACATATATCAAATCATTTATGCATATAAAGAAGACAATGTTGAATATTAGAATATACCTTTATAGCAGCATACACAGATAGACTGGTCACCAACTAAACGTTCATACTAATTATAGTACACGTTTTAATACATAAGCGTTAGAAACTAGTCAGTCTGTATGTTGCCTGAAATTTATTTCAAATACTTGATAATGCGTCATGAAATAGAGAAATCAAATATAGACATAACAGTTCTCTATTTCAGGAGGCATTGGATAAAGTCTAGATACGTCCAAACCCGATTATACCTAGAATGTTAGCTCACCCACGGACTTGGCGACTGTTCGGCCACATGTAACACTTAGAGAGAAAGAGAGAGAAAAAGAAACATACAAAATGCTATAATGAGCACCTTAACATTTAAAAATTAATTCATTTACTTGCAATAATACCGACGTTAGAAATGAACAAGCTCAGGTGCGTACTAACTCACAATCGGATAACGTTATTGCACAAGTCGTTCATTAAATTAAATAGTCAATTATTATATTAGTTAATGCGACTGCGATATTTTTTTTAATTTAATTTAAAACGAGTTTCCATTTGCCGGTGGCTTCCCAAAATTTCGTTTCGTATAAGAATACTTTTTTTTTTCAATCTACCAGTTGTCAGCGAAGCATTTCACGAATGGTGCAGTCCTGTGTATTTACACATCTTAAAAACTACACTTAATTCAAACCTTACATAGATTCGCGATAGTGCATAGACTGCAAATAATAGTTTACAGCCTACATTAGAAAAATAATCTTACATACCACACCATTTAGAATTTCGGACTGAACGTAAAATACGTTAGACTATAGCAAGGGTTAAAATAAATTTCACACTATAAAATAACACTATCCCAAACGTCTAAAACAAAACGCTACCAATTTTAATATTTATAAATTAATATAATAAATGTGTTTCCAGTTTCTAAGTATGGAGATGTATTTTTAGGAAAATATAAATTAATAAAAAATGTAAAAAAAAAATATTTTCCTATAAAAGGAATTATACCAAAAATAACAGAATTGGTTACATAACATCCCTGTTTATTGTACAAATTTATTTCTCGGCCCTGGCTTCCTTTCCTTTAGAACTTGATTCAATAAATAAATAAAAGCTTTTCCCATTAAAGAGATAAAATTAAAAATAATAATAATTAAACTAGTAAAATCGATTGAACTAACTGGTTAATACCGGTTTGTTTAAGATTGCAGTTTGGCTCAAAATGCCAAAGGCAAACGTATTTTACGCACCGTCCATACAATTAATAACATTTTATACACAGACATACAATCTGATGATACGATACTAGGCGATTAATGTTGCTATAGTGAATTATTAACCGTCGTAGTTGTATCGAATATTTCGATTTTGTACAATATTCGACAACAAATGTACGGAGTAAAGTAGTTCTAGATAAAAAACGAAATGGTCCCGACGCGGTACACTTTTTCAACAAAATTAATCATATATTTTTTAATAATAGTTAAATTCAGGCGAATAGTGACACTATTTATTCCATGCATCGCTATTTTGGTAGAATGACATAATTGAAAAATGCTTATTTGACAGGAGAGCTGTTTATAAATTAAACAAATTGTTTAAGAGTTTATGCCGATTACGAGTTTTGAAAACAAGAAAATATAGATTTTATTCTGGATTCTGCTTTGTCCTTAGTCGATATTCATCCGAAGCGGCACACGTTTTACGTTATACAAAGTAAGACATTTGGATTGAACAACAAATGAATTTTAGTATTTTATCATGAAAAGTGCCGCTTAAAGAGTAAACAAAAAAATATTGATAAATCATTATAACTAATTGCTACTTTAATAAACGATTTCGTATGCAATAAACACTATCATTACTCGCCTTAACAATAATATAAAAATATTTAGATTAAATAATTAACATTCTACCCCTTCCACTTAAATGTCTTACTTAAGAATATAAAATTTTGCATATTTTATATAAATAATGCTGTATAATGTTTAAAGCACGAATGCTCTATTCAGTACTTAAATAATATCCATAAGCTATTTAAATTCACAATAACAAGTTACAAAATAATACGAATCTAAGCAAAAGAGGCAGAATAAACATAAATTACAATCAATAATTAAAATGATAAAATAGATAACACAAGATAGACGTGGAAATATTTATAATCCGTTACTAATAATTGTAATGTATTTTTAAAAATCAAATTAAGGTAAGTAGCATACCCGGTTAACGTCCCATAGCTGGGCACAGGTGTCTTTAAACGTATGAGAGAGGATTTGAAAGCAGTCGGACATCAAAAGGTATTACTTTTTTAAGAGCACTGGAATGTCTATATCGGAACACATCCTATGGGTATTAAGACGATGAAATTCAGTGTCTATGCTTGAATCTATTAACAATTACATGTAACAGATTATGAATCACTGCCACTATAAAAGTGTTATAGTGAATGCTTATATTATATATCGTAGCGAGCGACCGCGCCGTATTGTGGAGCGGAGCTATCGGGAATTAGTCTAACTGATGTAGCTTACTGTGCTAAATGTTTGCGGCCGACGTCACCGCTCACGATGATATGAGCTGAAACACGGGATACGCTGGATATTACAACAAATAAAAAAAAGTACAGCTGCCATATCAATTTCCAAAAAATCCATAATTTTGAATCGTCCAACATCATGTGAGTAAAAATCATCATTTAGTTATACTACTTAAAATAAATTCTCATCTCTAAATGTTAAATTCAAAAAACAAAATTTAATTCATAATTTCTAATATTGATAAAAAGCACGTGGCATTTTTATTTACAATTCATAAATTGAGATTTAAACAAATTATTTGTATTAATTTTCGATACTTTAAATATTTTATCAAAAATGTTTCACTTCTGATAAGTGTACTTTTTACAGACGCACTTTTAATTTTTTTTTATGTGCGACGGATGATGATATAAGAAACGACTTCGAATCTACAATAAGTACTAAGTAAGTAAGAATCAAATCAAAAGTTAAACTCAGTCGATAAAGCATCTCTACCTCTATTTCATTAAAAACCCGACTACTCTGTTGATGATTACGGTAAAAAACATATTATTAACTGTTATAGAGTCGTTAAATCGACTCTTCGTAGGCGCACGAAGATTGCCGATGATCGTTTTGACGATTTTCAATCAGTACTTACTTGTTGCGTACTCAAAACGCGCAATTGTGGCGACGTGTGCGACACAAATACATATCATGTGAAACTAAATACGAACATATACCTCTTTTCTACATTAGTAGCAAAACAATTATGGAAACCGGATTCAAATTCTCAATGTTATGCTTTGATTTTCATAATGGTTTCGAATTTTCATTCAAAAACCTTAAATTTGGTTGACAATTTTAGAATGCATTTCGAACGATGATGGTAATTAATATATAAATTTTAATAGTATGATTTTAAGAGACGTCTTTAAATATTAATAATTTTTGACATTTTGTTTTATCTATATAATATTAAATCTTTAAATAATATTTACACATGTACTTTTATAAACATATTTTTTTTTTATGAATTTGAATTTTATTTCCATATTTTTCTTTATCAAAATTAACAGGTTCCCTGCCCTAATATATTACATTGGAAGAAAACAAATTATAATAATGCAGATAGAGTATTCTTCTTTTTTTCCCACTTAATAAAAAAAATTCTTTGTTCATATGGAAATCATGAAATCATCCTAAACTTAAATCAAAAATTTATATATATATGTAATTCATTAGATAAGGAACCTGTTAAGTTAAATATAGATGTGTTAATAGCAAAGAACTCTTGTCTTTAGGGCTAAATGTGTAACAGACAAAAATAAAAACATGCATAAAGTAAGCAAAATAATAACTCTACCTTGAAAAGAAAAGCGGGAGTTTATCCATTCCACTTCAAGTCAGATATTATTTTTTTTTTCATAATATATTATTATTGTAATAATATATAACTATGTCCGTTTATAAA
Source organism: Elymnias hypermnestra (assembly GCA_015832385.1). Classification (NCBI taxonomy): domain Eukaryota; kingdom Metazoa; phylum Arthropoda; class Insecta; order Lepidoptera; family Nymphalidae; genus Elymnias; species Elymnias hypermnestra. The sequence goes on from JACTOM010000016.1 coordinate 3,742,139, forward strand.
CTATAGGTATGCTACGTAGACTTCTACACTCCGCCCTTAACTCCTAAATATCTTAAATACACTGCAACAAACAAAAAAAAAATGCTGTTGATGCTTATTTTATATAAATAAAATTAAAGTGTGTCTGTCTGTCAATCCAAATAACAAACTTGTAAAGTTCCTTTCAATAACTTATATTTGACAAGATAAACCTTTGGATAGACCGGAACTAATTTTTCATGTGAAAACTAACAAACGCAAATGTTAAACCGTTTTTGATTTCTTTTTTAGTATACCTATAGGAACAGCAATTAAACAATGAATAGATAATTCAATATTAAAGTATAACAGTAATATTGATACAAAAAGTTACGTTTTCAGAACCCTATGTCCTATCTTAGTAAGTCATTAAACATTATTATATAATAGATATCTATATGACAACACATTTATACATGAAAAACAAAAGACTAAAATGCCAAAGCAAATGTGTGAATATAAAAATACATGCACAGAAACACATCTTGTATCAAAAAAAATTGTCGTTTATAATGTGCACATCTCCAGCTTAATGATTAAAAACATTATAAGCAAATAGCAATACTGAAGTAGTAAGATGGTTTGTATATGTAACTAAGGGTTATTGCAAATAAATGGTTTCCTAAAATAACTTATAATATATATGAGTTTTATGATACATATAATATTAACCCTTTGCACACTGAACTTTTTCTTTTTAGTTACTAAAATATCCATAATAACTTTTAAAAAGAGCACGAAAACGGGGTCAATGAAAAGTTTTAATGAATGAATTTGTATTAGTATTTTGTAGATAATGGATTGGTAATGGTTAAGATAAATCTTATTCGGATTACTATTGATTGATCTAATGGCCAGCTTGTCTAGTTTATAGGTCACGAGGTTCCGAGTGAAAGTCCCTGATCTAGCCAATTCTAAATTTGGGTTTAACATTGAGTTTATTGTCAATGTTTGTCACAGAGTGTAAGAAAAGAAACACTTGTGTTTTGCTCTATAGTTGTATAGCGCAAACACAAGTGAACTATATATCTCAGTGTTTCCCAACATTTTTAAAACCACGCCCAACCTTAACAGTTCAAAAATTTTATTATCCCCCCCCCCATACATACTTTTTAATCTTTAAAAATTGATCTGCTCTTCTAATAAATATAAATGATACGTTTTAGGAAGAAATCACTATGAACTTGTTATGAAAACACCGTATGTAAAAATTCAATACATATAGATAGTATACTTTATTGAACACCACTAAAAAATTGAATAATACAATGACTTAACATAAAATAATTCTATTTAGCGATCGCTTCCAGACAACCTCACGTAGGCGGTGTTTATAAATTAAAAGACAATCATATATTCCTTAAAATATATACATACATATAAATACTTATATATACATATAAATTCATTTTTCTATATTAATTTAGTATGATGCTTGCCCACGATATTGCATTGCCCCACTGTTGGGCGTGGGCCCCATGTTGGAAAACATTGATCTACAACTTAGGCAATCTAATCTCTGCATGAGGTTATCTACCGTGGGCGAAATTGCGTTAGGAAGAGGAAATTTCTGTTTATAATGTGTTCACTTTGTCATTATGTTTGTGAGTGGGTGTCTCACCGATTTGACGGTAGCCTTGATGAAGTCCTTCTTGTGCGCAAGGTCGAAGTCAGGGTAGTGGCTGTACACTTGCTTGCACACCGTCTTCATCGTAATCTGCTCCAAGTTTGCCCCTTCTAAGATCTGCTTCACGTACTTCTTGATCTCATCATCCTGCGACAAAAACATAATTGAATGAAACCTTTCGAAAACCCATTGTAAGGCTTATATTATTTAATGGCATTTTCTTATTTATTTGAGCCGAAGCCTTCTACTAGCGCACTAGTAGAAGGCTTCGGCCGTGGCTACCACCCTACCAGCAGAGATCTCCCGCCAAGGAGAACATTGGCGTTCTGGTATGATGATGTGTACAAACCATAAAGCTAAATTACTTCTTATCAATTTAACACAATTCCATTTTAAACAGTATTATCATTAGTATGCATCAGGTGTGATTGCAAACGCTAACCTGTCAGATGTAAAGTTGAGTTTCATTCGAAGTTCACCTTTTCAGTACACAGAAGTTTATAAAACTGATATCTGATCCACGGAGCTTCGTTTCGCGATTAAATTGGGGGGGGGGGGGGGGGGGNNNNTGAACGGGAGTAGACGAGTTTAAATACCTAGGTCACGTAATTACCTCTGATCTGAAAGACAATGCAGATTTAGAGAGGGAATGGAGGCCGTTGTCTGTTAGGGCGAATATGATTAAAATCTCGCTATTCAGAGCATACTGCACCACATTCTACACGAGCAGCTTGTAGATTGATTATGCGCAAAAACGGTGCAGCGCCTTACGAGTCCAATACAACAATGCCTTTTGAATGCTGTTGGGACTACCCAGATACTGTAGCACTTCGGAGATGTTTGCCGATGTGCGTGTAGGCTGCTTTTATACTACCATGCGTAAAAGGTATACATCCCTGTTGGGTAGAGTACAACCTAGCATTTTAAGGGCATTTGGTAACAGATTCGATTGCCAGTACCTAAAACATTGTAATTTGATTCATGGACTGACGAATTGATCAGGTATAGGTAAGTTTTAATTTAAATAATTTTTAATCTTATTTTTCTATTTTATATTGCGTGTCCTATTAACATTTAGATTTAAATCTTTGTTTGTAACAAACAGTTTATGACCAATGGTCGAAATTAAGAATTATTATTATTATACCTATCAAATATAAAATTGTTCCAAAGGGCTGGGATATTTATATATTTGATAAATACATTCAAAGTCAATTTTTATATGTGAGATTAATTATTTTGTAAAATGTAAATTCAGAATGATATAGTTAGTTGGTAACCAATTGAGGTTTTTAAAAATATCTTATAGTTATTTGGGCTTTGTACAATTAAGTACAGGATAAAAGGGAAGAAATAGGCAGTGGTTTTGTCTTGAGACGAGATGTCCTGAAATAATTGTAGAACTACAAAAGATGTGTGCAATTGGCTACAATCACTCCAAATGTCATATTAATACATATTTATTTATAGCGAGATATTAAGTGTTAATGCAACGTAGGGTACTTAAAAAAAACACCTGGATTCAAGGAATATGAAGGCTTACGACTTTTGCTTACAATGCCGATTAGAATCAGTTACTTAAATCAATTGCTCCATGTGTTTATAAGAATTGAGAATAAAGTGTTGAATATTCTTATTTTAGAGTAGAAAGTCTTTAATAAATTAATAATATTTGATGGGGAAGGAGAACTCACCGTTGGCGGCCGCTTGGCTTTCTTATCTGCAGGGGTATCAGATTCATCTCCACTCTCGTCCTCGCTGCCCTCTTCCTCTTCCTCATCTTCCTCACTACCCTCTCCGGATTCCTCAGATGACGCCTTCTTGCCCTTCTTAGCTGGTCGACCAACTGGCTTAGCTGGTGTCTTCTTTTTGGCTAAATAAGTCACAATTGTTATGCTTATATACACATATCGATGCTAGAAACCACAAACGTAACTCACATATCCAATTTATTAATCAGAACAGAAAAATTTTCATTATATAAAATTTATCTTTAATGAAGATTCACATGCGGAGGGACCCATAGAGGTTAAAATATACATTCTTGAATATTTTTTTTTTGTAATTGAATAAATACCTGGTGGCGTTGGCGCTTTCCGTTTGGCAGGCGTAGCCTTGGCACTGGCTTTGGCCACTGCGCCCTTGCGGCCCTTGGCCACTGCGGCGCCCGCCGGCCTTCCGCGTTTAGACTTCGGCTCCTACAATTACATAGGAAAGTAAACAACTAGAATATAATAATATGATCTATTACATGGAGTGGATATTATAATTATATTAAGTATATATTAGTATGTAGGTACATGTATGTCCATCTTTGAATACTTTATGCACCAACCTATGTATTACTCTGTAAGAGATCACTTGAAGGCCAAAGCACATCAATGTTGTTTTGTATTGAAAAGTACAGTCCTACTAACATTATTGTCGGACGAGACGCGTATATACTCGTCATGCCGTTTTAACTCTTTTTTATAGCGTTAGTTGTGTGTAGTCGAAAACTTGTAACCACAGGATCAAGTGATCTTATTCCTTAGGCAATGTCTATTTTCGGAGATATGTAACATACCGAAGGGGTGATAATCATAAAGAATCATACAAATTTGTGTGAAATTGACCCGCTTATAATGTGTCAACAGGTTGCCTGTCCAACAAAACACACACAATACATTGATCAATATTTCTACTTTGTATTCCAGATATAAGCTATATCTATATTATATATATGAATATGCTAAAGCATTAGATAGTATAGCTTAGAGAATATACTCTAGTATAATAAAATGGATGTAGCGCTATAAGCTGGTAAGAAATAATTTACCTCGTATGCTTTCAACATAGCATTGTTAGCACAAATTATTTGTTTGGAGGCATATCTTTGCTGGTAGAGTGGTAACTGGTTAAGACAAAAGGTTTCCACCAGACTCGGGACCTCCTTTATATATTTGTGTGTGTATATGTATCATAGTAAAATAAGAATATACGAACATCGGACTCCTCAGCGTCGCTGCCGGACTCTCCTCCTTCACTTTCACTCTCGGATTTGTCACTCTCATCGTCGCTTTCAGATTTTGCCTTTCGCCCGCGTCCTTTTGGAGCAACCACCTAAGAAAAAATACATTATATTATTAATTTCAAGTAGCAAGAATTCATTATTACCATATATTTATACAATATAGTACTCTTACTTTGCCCTTCTTGCCCTTACTCTTGCGACCCCTCTTGCCAGGCTTAGTGGCAGAACGACGTCGTCCGGAACTTTTGCGTTTACGTCCCGGCCCGCTTACTCCTTCCCCACCCTCAGGGTCGAAGTCAGAGTCGGCCTCTGAACCGCTTGGGTTAAATGAACCCTGGACAAAATGATAATTTTAAACTTATATATAAACAATGTTTATTGTTTTGTAAACGCACAGAATAGTCTAGTTTAGTTTTATTATTGCTCTAAGTTTATTTTAGTTAATTAAGTTTGTGTTTGTGTTTGTGTGTTTTGACTGAATAAAGATTTATTTATTTGTGAATTTGAAACAAATATATTTTCCTACAGCTCATATGGCAATTTTAAGAACTGAAACATTGTTGTGTTTATTTATTTCGTTTATAATAATGTGTATAAAATGGTTAACGTAAAAAAGGTTTTTAATCTGATGAGGATTACTACTGTATTAATAGAATACATTGCCCCATAGTACGTGACCATTTTTTCTAATGTAGACTAGGTATCCCTTAAAAGAGGTTACATTTTTTGTTACGTTTCCGGCATTTTGAAGATTTTATCACTCCATTTATAACAATAGGACATCATTTTTATTAAAACATGACGCTTCAAAACATCACAAATACAGAAGGGGGGTAGTGCAGTATTAAGTTATTTATATTTGAAACAGTCTTGCTAAATTAGGATTTTTTACTCGACTTTTTAATACATATATATGACATCGTGAACTTTTAATAGTAGATCTGTAAAAATGGAATGTTCCAGCATGCAATGTGGCATTATCTTTTCCACCACTTGCAACAATTATACTTTACTTTTGTAGCAATTAACACACACACTGAAAATTCCTCAAGAATCACTCTATTGGTGAAATGCCAATCCGTCCATTAGTTAATTGTTTTAATATGTATAATATAGGCCATACTTACATCAGAATCTTCAGACCCATCCTTTGTTGGTTTAGGTCCCTTGACTTTGTTGTCCGGATCAGTTTCATATTCCTCATCAGAATAGCCTATTAAAAACAAAATGAGATTAAAATTTTGCGAAGTAATTAACGAAAAATTTACTGTTAGTGTTTAAAAAGTTACAGCATGAGTGTTCACTTAGCTAGAAGTCGACACAAAGATGTAAAACATGACTTCACTGGTACCATTCTAATCTTTATTGTAAAACTATTAATATATACAAAACGTAATCCTATAACAATCCAAAAAGAGGAAACTATACAAATAGAAACCTATAATAGTCTTAGTTGGGAACACTACTTACAGATATTATAAAAACTATTTATCGTTATTACTACGTCTAATTTAACCTAAAAAATTGGGAACAATATTAAAGTATAATCTATTAATAAATAAAAAAAACGAAGTCGTCAAAGTATAGATGTTGGTTAAGTCACCTCTGTTGTGTATCTTGACTGCTGCTGATCTTCTCGGACGACCTCCAGGAGTTGCAGCTGCTGGAGGCGGCTTGGCTACTCCTCTAGCATGGGGAGAGTTGGCCACAGGCTGCTGCAAGAACCCTACCAGCCTCGCAGCCAGCTCATTCGGACCACCTGTTATTCATTGTTACACAAAGAACAAGAAATGTTTTGAAATGTCAGTACTCTGTCAGTTGGTAAAAAATCTAAAGATTTGTGATTCCGTTGAGAAGAAACCGGCAAGAAACTCAGAGGTTGCTATTTTAAACATAATTTGGTTTATTACAATGTGTAATCATTTGTTTCTATGTGAAACTGGAATCAAATCTGAAAAAATTTTCCCGCTTATTTTGTAAAAGGATGTTTTAGACATATTTCGTAAAATTATGTAGAGGCAAATGCAAAACTAATTACGGTATCTCCTTAAAGAAGCATTTGCTTAAACCGAAAAATGATTTCTGAACCTTCTTCACCCTAAAATATGTCATTACCAATTTATTTTTATTTCTCATTTTAAATCTAATTATAAATAGAAAAAACCTTTAAAACTTGTTTACGCAAGCTTTCAATAGATTACACCGTAAAAATATTAATTTTGATGGATTAATATACGCGAAAATGTTCAGTTACATTACTAACTAAAATATTGGACTTTGAACTTAACCGAATGAATAAAAAGGCATTGCATTAACGATTGAGAATTTGATTCAGGAATTAAAAAGATCACAACTATAAAAACATTACCCAGATCTAATGTATTTTCAATATAAATGAAAGGGGCAAATTTTATCTTTTTACGGTTACCTTTTTTATCTAAATCAAGCATTTCACACATAGTACGCAGCTGTTTTGGCTCCATTTTAACAGTCTCTTCCAGCTTGGACTTATATTCTGATGAGCCAATAGCCCATTCATAACCTTTGAACTTCTTGATGTTCCGTTTCACGTTTCGGTCCAAACACAGTTGCTATAACAAAAACAATGAATATAAAAAAAATAAAGACAATTTCTGCTTATTATAGTTAAAAGCGCTATCTAACTAATCACATTACATAAGCCTTGTTGTATTCAAATTATAGACATGTATGTCCTACAGTATAACACCCTGTAAATAGGTAAAAATCACTCCCTCGTATAGTTTCCGTTCCCGTGGAAACGTGGCTAAAACTGATATATGTCACATCTATTAAAAAGTAGTAGCCCATTAACGTCCCACTGCTGGGCACAGGCCTCCTCACTTATATGAGAGAGGGTTTTTAGAGCGTAGACCCACCACGCTGCTCCACTGTGGATTGGCAGGCATAGTACACAGGTGCACTCTCTATTCCTTCACTCTCATGGACCAATGTGACGGGAATCTGACACAATCGAAGAGAGATCAGGCGCAGGACCGATGGTTTTACGTCCTCTCCAAGTCACGGGGCTGGATCACACCGCCAACATCCCAACTTCGGGCAAATATTGAGAAAATCTTAATAGAAAACTCAATATCGATTTCGAATTGACCTGACCCGGGACTCGAACCCAGGACCTCATATCCGTAGTCGAACATGCTAACCACTAGACCAATGAGGCAGTCGGATCGGACCTATTAATCCACCTTAATACAAAGACTTAAGATTATCAAAATCGGTCCAACTTTTACAAAGATATTATAACAGATTGTTGCCAAAATCAAAAACATACAGATACAACCCTCAGCAGGTCAACAATACCATTAACATGAAAACATACTTAAAATATGCACAAGCTGTGTCAACAGCTTTGTTTTAGGACATTGAATAAAGGTTTATACATATTTTGTTAATCTTATAACTTACCCCATATAAATATTGATGTAAAACCTTCTGATCTTGAGTCTTGAACCGTGATAATGAGATCTCAACGCTACTGATATGTCCCAGAGGAATACCTTTACCGGCTGGCAGTGGAACTGGTGGCTCCGTTGGCTGTACAAACAGATATACGTAACTATTTTTTCAAGTAAAACTTCTTTATGTACGTTTGACCTGGGGAGTAAACTGATAAAAGGCGTGACGAGAGCGTTACAAAGAGTGTAATAATCGGGACATTCCAACGGAAGTTGAGAGGGAAATATAAGTGAATATAATAAGTTTGCTTTTAGTATATCATATACAAAAATAAAAATTTGAACATTTTTTTTACTTTTATTTAGTTTATTTTCAAGTATAGGTTGGGTCCATTTTATAGATTACCTCATACAATGCTTGGTATGTGTTGCAATGCCACAATTGACGCAATGTTTTTAAAGTGAAACAACTTTAAGCATGTTTTACTTTTTGAGTCAGCTGATAAATACGTGATGAAAGTGTTACGAAAAGTGTGATCGGGCGAGGCGAAAGGATAATGAACAAAATAACATTAAATTAATACAATCATAAAGTAAAAAAAATGAAATGTGGCCCTCGCCAAAACCCTCATAATATGTATATCTAAATAAATCTAGTTACAATAGGCTTTCTTTTAATAGAGAAGTGCATGCCGTAAAAAAGGTTACAAAAGGCAAAACCATCATGGCACCACAAAATGGTATTACGTCATTGCTTGATTTATATACCTCTGAATAGGTTACTCTGTAAAACTGTATCATCACTAAGCAAGAGGAAAGTTATCAGTCTTACTCTGGACGCTATTAAAAAAAGGTTTTATTTGCTTTGAACCAATGTATGCAAATGTACAGTGAAAAATGCTAGTACTCACTTCCTTTTTAGGCTTAGGCTTAGGCGCCTCCTCCTCCTCTTCTTCTTCTTCCTCCTCCTCCTCGCCCTCTTCTTCCCCTTCTTCTTCGTCATCGCCCTCGTCATCACCGTCTTTGGCTTTCTTTGCCGGTGCCTTCTTTACTCTATACAAAGTTTATTCACTTTTAGTCGTCAGTTTTTTTTTTAATGAACTGAATATCGTTTATACAGTACACCTGATGTCGTCGAGTCCTATAGCCTACATTAAACTCCACCACTTTACTCTCCCAAACAAGTAATTATGTAAGACTTGCAAGGTCATATAAAATATTTTCTCTTAGCGTTTTTATGAATATCACCCTTTATATAAAGAAGTTTATAATTCACATCTTAATATTTTATTAACTAAATATAATAACATGACGATAATTAGCTAATATTTATGAAATAATGCTAATAACCTCTCAATGTAAGTAAATAAATAAATAAAATTTTTAAATATAACAGTTTTTAATAGTTTAGTTTTAGATAGTCCCATAATATATATTTGCATACATATCAAAAAACTCACTTTTCCTTAGGTTTTTTCTCCTTCTCCTCCTCCTCTTCTCCGTCTTCCCCTTCTTCGTCCTCCTCTTCCTCTTCTTCTTCGTCCTCATCTTCTTCTTCAGTATCCTAATCAACGTAATAATTAAGTTAAATATGTTGTATGAATAATAAAATTATTGTAGTTGTGTCTACAAAACATAGATTAATTGATTTATACGGACAATATAATTTATAACAGGTATTAACTAAAACAACGCCGTATCACGATACTTTGTTAAAAAAAAGGGCTTGTTTGATTTTTATACATTTGAATACTATATCGACAACCCCAAAACGTATTAAAGATAATAATTTATTACTGTAACTGTACTTTTTTGTAGTAAAGATATTTTTTTATAAGCAAAATAAATGGAATGATATAAACTTCAAAATGACAAAAACGTCAATGTCTAAAATGAAAGTTGCTAGTTTATACATAGGGGCTGTCGAAATGTGTATAAACTACTTATGTAATATTTTACTTTAAATTTTTTTTTTTTTTTCAATAACATTTCAAAGAAAAAAATATATAAAATTTACCTTCATATTTCATAATTAGATAGATTATAATTGCCATATAAAACCGTGGCATGTTGTCTCGTGCGAATATTAAATGAAAAACATGATAAAAACACCTCATTCAAATCGGTGGATCAGTTTCCGCGCTTAATCAGAATTAGTTATTATATATAATAAAGATTAGACTAGTCCAATCACTGTTACCTCTTTTTTGGGTTTTTTCTTTTGAGCTGCTTTTTTGCCGCCTTTGTCGTTTTCTTTTACGTCATCCTTTTCATTTTCATCATGCGTCTCACCATTTTCTTCCTATATCAGAAAAAGACTCATGATATACATAGAAATGTCAGCACAAAGTTGAAATCAAACTACGGATTTCTGTCGCGATGTCATCATATTTTATATAGACAAACTAGCTAAACCAATTGTGAGATACTCGCATCGATAGTAGAGGCTAAAAGAAATTACATTTCGAATTATCCTGAGTCTGGCCTGTTGGAATCTTTCGACCGTGGCTAGTTACAACCCTACCAATCAAAAAAATTGCATTCCAGTATGTGTATAAGAGTGTGTGTAAGAGGTAAATCATCTTTTACCAGTTAGGGCAGTTCCGTCTTAACCTTAGGCTGTATCAATAGTTACCATTAAGTGATATCATCATCAAAAAAAAACCTTCAGCCAAAATCTATTCAGAGAATAACGACCTAATTAATATGAAACCCATTTGTCACTGTATATATATATATATATATATATATATATATATATATATATATAGACAAGGGTAGTATTACAAACAAAATTAACCTTTTTAAAATCTGCGTCAGCCTTCCCGTCCTTTTCATCTTTAGAATCATTAGCAGGTCCATCATCTTTGCCGTTAGCTGTTGTTGACTTGGCGTCACCTGTTTTAAATTACACACCATAAAATAAATAATACCCAGAGTACAAGTAAAAAGGAGGTTACACTCTAAATTCATAAATTTTGAAAAAAAAAAAGAGGATTTTAAGTTATACCTGATTTATTATAATAGCATACTAAAGATACTGTACCCAGCCTTGAACTTATAGATACCCACTATAACAAATTCATCATTGGCTAATGTGCATTCATCTATGTACACTTTTTACCTTGTTAAGATTGAAAAGGATCTCGTGAAAGTATCCATATCATCTTTCCAAGCATTTTTATTACATTTACTGGAACAAAATAGGATAACTATTAAGCAAACAACGCCGCTGACTAACGGCTGAACAAAAAAGTATTAAGCCTGTTAATGTCGCTCTTCAAGGCACAGGAATACTCATTCATAAGAGAGAAAATTGTTAAACCACATCTAGATCCAACACTGCGGGTTGATAGACTACACATATCCTAAAACTACTTGCAGGATATACAGATTTCCAGACTATTTTTTCCTTCACCAAAAACGACCAATCAAACACGTAAGCTTTTATACGTAGAAACATAGTCGTAGCTGACTAGTATTCGAACCCGCGACTTCTCTAAATAGGAATCTACGCGTCTAATTACAAGGCCTTTAGATAGCGATATGAACATACTTAAATAATAAATACGAAAGTAACACTCTTTGTTTATCAATCTGTTATTTTCATGGTAATGTAAATGAGTAGGAACCTATTAACGTCCTTAGTCCTAGTAGTCACGTTTTCACGAATAAGATTAAAAAAAACCGTAACTTTTCACAATTGGTACCCAACAACTTAGACATTAAAAAGGTTATCGTTACATACATGTTATAAAGAATCAAGTATAAAATCTTAATTTGTAAGACAGTGGTTTGAAAGACAAATTGTTACTGTGCTATCTATTTTATTGATTGTGAGTTTTATGTAAGCCAAAATTTCTAGAAGAGCGGGAATTGCGTGTGTTTTAGTAAAAACACAATTACAGACAAAACCGGCCTGTTTGCTAGTAATATATAACCCGGCATTCCGTCGTAACAATGAAATATTTAATTATAGACAAATATTAGGTATTCTATTTGTAAAGCGACACACTGCATAAAATTAATACCATTATGAAACATGAAATTTGAGTCTAATTATAAAAATGACACGTAAGTACAAAGAACCACTTTTCGCGGAAAACGAAACTACTTATGGGGCAGAAATTCAATATCACAAACGTTTATCTACACATGCACTTTTAAATACTAATGCTTGACTTGACTTTATTTGCGACGAATCTCAGATTTCCATAAGGAAAGGGCCATCACGTATTGTGTTTTTTCCAATCAATACTAACAACTCCGAATACTGTGACTCAATATGCTTTCGGAATTCCCCATTCCTGTTAAAATTTCCAAATAAAATATAGCATATGCTATTAACATAATAACGTTAAACATCAGTGAAATCCTTTAAAAATTAGTGCAAGCACTTTGGAGATTAGTGGCAACAAAGTAAAAGAAAAACTTTTTTTTTTTGTATAAAAAACATTTTTTGTATTTAGTAAGAAGATATTATTTTTACATTACAAACAGACTTCGTTCATGTAAGGATTAGTCCTCGTTAAAGCCCTTTAATATGGTTAAAAAAGCAGTTATAACAAAAAATTAATAACGCGCTGTAGAAAAGTGTACTTAGCTTGACTATAATGTAGGTCACATGAAAAGTTTTTAATTCAATGAGTGAGGTATTTCGCATAATTAGATACAACATCTAAAAGGACTATTTTCAAACCCATTAAGGCCCCTTAGCTATATGGTAGACGTACGTGATAACAAGAAGACATTTTAATAAGAAACAATTAGCATATATCAATTACAAATACATATAGAATTTATTTCATAATTTAAGCTATTTTGACTCGTCCATCTAAATGACGTGCTCAATGAAACCAGGGACACGTTTTTGCTGATAAGATACACAACGGCAGAAAACTCGCCGGAGGTCGTGATTACCAGGTACCAAAAAATGCACTTTGTGCATTTTATATGGCCGCGTTCGATTACGCTTTAGCAACTGTCCAGTGTGACAAACTTGTTCCATTCCGACACCTTTACAATTTAGTGATACTTCGTGTATCTAAGGTCCGATACCGGCGAACGACATCTAAAATGCGCTTCTTGGACTGAGCAGCCACTAGACTTCGACCTCCAGGTGCTACTGGAGCAAACAAAAACTACAGAAACTTAACAAGAATTTAATTAACAATACGATTGAACTAATATCTGTCGCTCATGCGCACATGATGGTCTAAATGAAACTGTCTCACTAACTAAAAATACTCGATCCCACCAAAAGAAAATGGTCTTTTTGGGGTGGGCCGCGACCGCCGGTAACAGTACTTTGATCATTTCCACAGATCAATAAAGCGATGGACATTTCCAAATTTTATTTTATAAGCTTAGTTATCCCTAGTGACTAGTCTATCTCTAATTACTTAATACAACTATACAATCAATTGTACCCTGACGTAACAAGAAACTCGCTACTAAAAATGATATAAGAATATTATATTAACCTAAATTAAATACTCACGTACACAATTAAATATTTTAAACTGGTTTTAAACCATAAAATATATTAATTACGCGATTATATGTTTTTAGAAGATTTTTCGACATTACGGTCCAATTGCATGGACCGAGGGCGCGACGAGACTGCAGTTGCTTGGAATCCTGTAGTGGATATATGTCAAAAAGGCAAGCGATTTACAGGATCAAAATTAAAAATAACGTCGTGAGTATAGTATGACGGAAACAGAATGAAATACCGACAAAACTAAAAAGAACGCGGCGCAGGGTACAAGAATTATGCCCCTTACAGCTTGTACCACCAAATTGTACAATCACTACAAGCAACTGCAGTCTCGTCGCGACCACGACTCATGCTCATGCAAATGGGCCAAATTATCGATTAATCTTCAAAAACACAGGAACTCGTGGTATGTAGGCGTAAATTTTGTATTTTTTTAGTTATCACGTGCGTAATTATAAAAACTTTTTATTCTTTAACTTGTACAAGAAACGAAAAATGAAATTGTATATAATAATTTGATGCTTAAAATCAATTGCAATTATGATCAACAGTTAATTTAATCCATTACAATTAATTTAAAATAGTATTCTTATATTTTATGTTAATAGACTTTCCGTTTTTAGTCCGTCTAAAAGCATAATTTGAAAACCACTAGGTAACGTTCACAGCTATCTAAATTTACTTGCAATTTTTATTGTGAACGCCGCCTCTGATTCTTTTATGGCGCCTACTAATTTTGTATCTACAAAGTTGTCAATTTTGGGGAGCGCGGTATAGCGCCGCGCCGCGGCGATGTGCTTGTAAAAGAAACGACTAAACAAAGCGAAAATGCGAAAAACTTAGTGTAGTAGTATCATAATACATTATGCATTGTTTCTTACAGAGTTGACGGGAAAAATGAGGCTAATTTTAAGGTGTGTATTTCTGAATGTTATTTGTGTAATTATCCATCTGTTATTTGTAATTGTACCTATTCAATAAAATTAAATAAAACGCAGTAGTGACAATAATTAATTTAGTATGTGCACATTCTACGTTACGAGGTTTCGTTAGAATTGACATTCAAAGTTGGTCATTGCGTCAAACTTTGGAGGAGAATCGAACCCGGCACTATCTATATATCTCTATATGTTATCTCAACGCCCAGCCCGCGCTGAAATCTACCTCGAGACGTATTTGGTTTCAATTTTAACCTTATTTCATATAGCCACGGAGCATTTAGATCGGTAAGATGTGTCATACCAATTTTTTTTTATAAATAACTTAATACTGAGCTGATCTGATACATAACTGAATAACTCAGAATACTAAACATACTTACACGATTGATTAAAAATTATGACTCTACCCTTGTTAAAACTTTAAGTAATTTTTTCATTTGTGGGACATCGAATCTAATACTTTGATCGGAATGACAGCGGCTAGGTGGAGACTAGTACAGTGGTAAAGTGGGTTAGTTATTTAGACAAATGTTACCTGGGCGTTCTTTGATCCGAGCCTCAGCTGTTTTTGATCTTCTGTTTCGGTGCTGGTTTTTTTAGTAATGTATTTTTTTTGAAACTGTCGTTTCATTTAGCTGTACTAACATGATAGAGTATAAATAATGCTAATAAAGCGTTTTAAAAATATGATTTTTACGTCCCATCATCAAAGGTGTCATTAGTACTATGGTCTATCTTCGCTTTCGGCAGCGGTTTCCTAATACACATTTTAATATAGCCATGCAAAATCATTGACTAGAAGCTAGGCAAGACACCGCCTTAGTGCTATCACTCTATACATATTGACGGTATTGATTGGGCTTTCACAATTGTTTATATATTTCATTTGTATATGCTATTTAAAAACATGTTAACCATACAGGAAAAAGTTCATTTTAAATCAATTGTGATAGTTATTAAAATAACTATTCATAGACAAGATTTGAGCCGCGTAAAGTGAAAGGTAAAATTGTAGACGTGTAAACGTGAAATTATCGCTACAACAGCGGACTTGCTATAATAATGTGTATACTTGTCTATACGACCGTATTGTTGACTGTACGAGAATATTACATTTAGAAATCTGCCGTCGTAACGAGTGATTTATGTACTATGAAAAATCGTACCATAATTTGAAGGATTGTTTAGACGACAAAAAGCGTGGTACTAAAATGCTAGCTCTATTTAAAATGAAATCAAATAAAATTATATTGGGATGATGATAATAAAAAACGACATCATTCTTCTCAGATCATGGCGCGAAGGGACTTTCGTCACTTTGGGTCTTTAATCGTTCTCCAATATAATCATCGTACATTGGAAATAATATGAAACAATATTTGACAATTCAAAACCGCTGTAAAACCTTTATCATTTTTTCATATCCTTTCCCGATTAAACATATAAATGATATATCCCTTGTACCCTATGAAAATAAATATACAATTTTCCATTAGAATCTTATGTTTAGCATTTTAAAAAACTTGTTAAATGTATTTCGATTTCCATGCTTACATTTGAAATATATCAAATGTAACACGAGTATATGTATGTTACGTATTTTCGTAATGTACCTAGGGCAAAGTCCTAGTTTTATAAACGTTAAATCACGAGGAGTTACAATAATTAAAATAATAAGCAGTAATTTATAATACCATTATCTCATGTACTAATATGTGCAAAGATGAAACTGAAGGCGTCGATAGTCCTTAAAAATATTGTCATTTACAGGTAAAAAATTAAATATATTCATTGTTGAATAAAATTAAATACTAGCTATTCACCCACGGTGTTACACGCGTATTTCTCGATGTTCGAAATGAAAAGAATTACGTTGTGAGAGGAGAAAGTCAATCGGGTATTTGGAGATTGCGCAGTAAGTCATCGTTTTGGGTTATATATCCCAATCCCGTGGGAATATGGGTATCTCGTTCTTAATGAGCGTTGTAACAGGACTACCCAAATTGAAAATGGAGGCGAGTGATTATCGAGGCTATTTCGCTTTATATGTATATATATACATACATCTATTGTAACTCCTGCATCCCTATAAAGAGTTAAGTATAAATCCCTAATTTAGTATGAGTGTTTTAGAAATAAATTATTTATTACTGTTTTACCTTTAGTACTCGTATGTATTATTATATGATTTAAAAAAAACAATGAACTAAATGACCTAGGTTGATAGATGAGGTGATAAATACATAAAAGCACCAAAATGCAAGTTGACCATACTCAAGTACCATTATTACAAAGATACGCATGTAAAATGACGTTAATAAATTAAAATGTTAACGGAAAATGTGTTTGTAGTTTTCTTTTAGCTGTTTAACTGGTTGACACATTTAAAAGAAAGTATTCTTGGGTTAAGAATGAATGAATTACTCATCAAATGTTTACTTTACGCTGATGATCAAGTAATACTTGCGTCATCTGCTAATGAGCTACAGGAGATGGTAAATATTATGAATAAAGCTTTGAAAGAGAAAGGAATGAAAGTGAATGGTAAACAAAACGAAAGTTATGCTTTTTGAAAGAGATGAATCTATGATAAATGGCAATATTTTGATAGATGGGAAACAAGTGAAAGAGGTGGAAGAATTTCTATACTTGGGATCTAAAATGGTGCTCTGCGCGCCTTTATGAATAGCCAGATGGTGTCTCAAAGGGCTAGACTGGCAGTGCATGCTGGAGTGTTGGTGCCAACACTTATGTATGGTAGTGAAAGTTGGGTATGGCAGAAGAATCACAAAAGTAAAATAAATGCGGTAGAGATGAGAGCGTTGAGAAGTATGAGTGGATTAAAACTGAATGACAGAGTAAGAAATAATGTGATAAGAGAATGCTGTGGTATAAAAGAAGGTGTAGTGACTAAAATTGAGAAAGGTATGCTTAGATTTTTTGGGCCTGTAGAGAGAATGAATGAAAGGAGACTGGCAAAAAGGATTCATGAGTCAAGAGTGAATACGAAAGTTGGAAGGGCGAACCAAGGAAGACCAAGGCAAACGTTCCTGGACCAAATCCAGGATATTTTAAAGGTCAAGAGTACTCTAAACCGACGAACTTGTATGAAAGGTTTAATGAAAATGAAAGAAGAAGAAGGATCGTGGCAAGTGGAAGGACGTTGTCTCTGACTACCCCTATGGGAATGAGGCGTGATGCTATGTATGTATGGAGGTAGTTTTCTTTTAACTTTAGCTTTCTAGACTGTGTAATATAGTTTTCTTCATATGTAATGTTAATTTTGACTTGTCAAAAGAAAAAGCAATGAAAGAAAGAGAAAGCACTGGTAGCAACAGTGGCACAAGGTGCAATCGTTACACATTTACACGCACAACGTAAAACAGATCTGCGATAACAGCACAAAAACAATAACTTGACTGATAACGAGAGAGATAAATCATAACAGTGTATAGACATCATTATATGATTTAATTAATTAACATTATATGATACGAATATAGTTTCTTTAAAAACAGCAGTTATATGAAATTATTATATATCTTATTTGATCCACACAAAGGAGATATAGAACAGTTTTGTGCATGGAGAAAAGATGCAACATTTTATAGTGAAATTTTATGTTTAGCTAAAACATTTTGCCTGGGCAAGTACTATACATATAAATAATTATTAATTGTGGACACATTTATATAGACTTTTTTTGTCATCGTTAGAAAACACTATACATTACAATACTACGTCCAAGGCCAACGTAGACGTACCTTCTAACGCTTATGGGAAATTGAACGAAACATTTTTCGAGGTTTTAAATACAACCCAAATAAAGTGTATAAAAAAAACAATCAACATAATCCAAAATACTTGAACTAATTTCAAAGGTAAGTAGTACAGATAGTTTTTTTAGAGTTTCTCCCGACGGTGATAGTTATTCAGTTCCATATTTAACACAATGAATAAATTACTTGCACTATATAGATACTGTCACGAGTAATAGGGCTTGTTCAGAAAGCTAAATTCCGTGTCGTAAATGAAAAGGCGCATTTAGATCCATAACAGAAGGGTGAGGTAAAAACGGTTACTGTATGGTTAGTGAGTTGGTGAGTCAGTTATAGAACAAAAATGGATATGAACGATGACACGATGAATGACATTCACGTGATCCAGACTTGGCGCCGTAAATATAATTGTCAAAGTTTACCTGAAAAATTCTTGACTATGATATACTTGACAATTATTTTGTAATTCCTAAAACGAAAGTAATTTTATTATACACTGATGCGTCTATACAAGTCTTCTAGTAATCACTAGATGCATATATTCAGGTTAAAATAAATATATGGAGTCAAAATCTGTTATAACGACATCAAAGTGACTACTAATTTTTGGTCGTAAAAACCAATAGTCGTAACAAGCGGTGAGATTTTCGAGATACGAAATCAACGGGGACCTTTGTTCCGGCTAATATAACCGGTATTTTGTTCTAAACGATGTCGCCATAATCGATTTTGACTGTAACTACAACAATTATGAAATAGTGATGTGAATTAGTTTCATAACAAAAAAAACGGTTTTTGTAGACCGGTTTTAATTACAATCACAAGTAACTTATAGAGCATTCGAATTTGTTTCCAGCGATTCCAGCGAAAGAATTGAGCGATTCGTTACCATATATAACATATAATTTAACTTTAGATTTGAGATTCTTAGAAACTCCTTCTGTTTTAGGCTATAAACAAAAGGAGTAATTGTCATTTTAAAATAAGTTGTCATTATGATTACAAACCTTTAAATTAGGTGGTAAAAATATTCCAAAGTTCAATTAATGTCTTGTGATTATAGGGATAATAAAAGTTAAGACTATGCTTAGTAATGTTTTTTGAAACCTAAAAACCACTTTAAAACCGCTTTTTTTTGCCAAAAGACCTTAGCATGTATCGGTGTTGCAAATCGAGTCACATCACCAGTATGAACTCGAAAATATGAATATTCAACCGGAGTAATGCAATTTTATGACACACGAAACAAAATGATCTCATGAATTGAAGCCCCAGGTTAGACACAACGTGGATGACAGAACACAAACAATCCTGACCTGCTGCATCCTTGTGATCTACATCGGCGTTACCTTGGACTTCCGACTCTTGAGACAGGGACTCACCCTTTGAATCCTGTGAAGATTCATCTTCTGTCGTGTGCCCGTCACCTGCCCCGGACTTCTTGTCTTCATCCTGCGCAATTATTTTTATTTTACTATGCGTCTTACATATATATAAATGTACAAATATCTCCGAAAACATAATTTTAGAACATCGTAAATTAGTGTGACTAGAATGTTTAAGAAAAAAAATTAAAAGTGATACTTCTTTGGCCAACAAATTTTTAAGTCTTGTTTATATTTATACAAATCTAAAACTTTAGATTTCTGAAACTTAGAAGAAGGGAAAAAAAAGAAGATATGTTAGGAATTTAATCATTTTAATTGTCATTAAAATATTAAATCTCAAATGACGAATTGTAAATAAAAATGCAACGAGTTTTTTGTCAATATTTTATGAAATATTTATATTTTAGGTTTTATGAAAAATAGTATATTAAACAACGAATGGCAAATAAAAGTCTCACATGATATTTGTAAATATGAAAACTAGCTAACCTTCAAACCAATTAGCATAAAAAACGCTGCACACCTTGGTGACGCTAATCACATGTTTCCTCCGTAAAAAATTTACCCTCATGCGCCTAAAGTCTCACTTCAAAAAAATTGTTGTGCTATTATATGAAGCATGTATTATCCATAACCAAACTTAACGATACTGTTTCACTATGCCAATTTTGAAGTGAAAACTTCTTAGGCCCGGTTTTCGTATATCATGTGGGTATTGAAAGGGACTCGGCCATCACGCACGGCTACATAACGTTAGTCCGACTTATATTCAACTCATCATTACTATATTTGCACTCATTGCTTAATATATACTATTGACAATTATATTTATTACTTTATGAACATCGGACAAAAAAGGTGTTGTTTGTTATTAACTTCGCCTTGATGAAATGTACACTTCTGTCGCGTGGTCTGAAGCTAATAAATAGATTTTTCTTAATAGCGACTACTCTTAATTATCAAGAACCTTTTTGAATTGTTTTCTTAAGTGACGTAAATTATTTCAATATAAAAAATTCTTAAGAAGAAAGAGGTAATAAATAAAATCAAACAGATTGGCATGGATTGCTAATTCGGGAAGGAAATTTCAGCCACAATATTTATTTGTAGAAATAAAAAGTGAACTTTATTGGAATATACCCTTGGCATAGGTAATTGTTCGCAAACTATCTTCGTGGGTTATTTTTAGTTTTTGTTAAGACAACATTTGTGTTCAACTGTCGTAGTCGTTACGTTTATGCGTTTCTTAATGAATTATCCAAATTCAAAAATTCTTTATTCAAGTAGGCTTTTACAGCTCTTTTGAATAGTCAAATATAGACATTGCCAATTATTACAATGTACTACTGGTGATGCCTATGCCTGCTAATCCGCAGTGGAGCAGCGTGGTGGGTCTATGCTCTAAAAGCCCTCCTTGGAGAGAGGAGGCCTGTGCCCAGCATTGGGACGTTAATGAGCTGCTACTTACTACTACTGGTGATGATAGTAAAGACGACGGCTTAGAATCTAAAGTTACGAACGTTATTTAACCAAGAATACATGTTTTTTGAGCTTCTCGAAATGAATAATCGGAAGGTCTAAAATGACCTTCGATTATTCGTTAGTGCGCCATTTATATTAGGACAAATAATTAAAACCGTATTAATGTATAAGTGTAAAATTGGATAAATTGGCAACACTCAAATAGATATTAGGCGCGAAAGACTTGTATGCACAAACTGTACTTTTTATGATTATTCCAAAGCTACGATAATTTGATACGCCCGAATGGGGTTTAAGCGTTAAAACTAAGGCTAACCCCAAAGTATTTACGTTAAATATGAATAATTATAATTAAATATGTTAAAACCCCATCTTAGTCATAGTGTAGTAAAAAGGTATATAGTTTTGGAGAATCTTTTTTGTGGTACTTATATACATATTATTTGTTTTAACTAAGTGGTTTTTACATACATACATCTTGATGTATGATGGAAATGATAATTAAATTTTACTTATTACAATTTACAAAATGTAAATACCACACTGAGAAATATATGTGCTGTACTTGTCTTATTGGGACATAATTTTACTTCTAAGTAGATATCTATAACTTTCTTAATTTTTATATGGTATTTATTAGAAATATATAACTACATTGAAAAATCACATAACCTTGTTTTTAGTTGTCCTCTAAATTTCATACTCAAAATATGACTTAAATATATAAACCTGATTGAAATGTTAAGATAAATAGCCTGTTTTTGTTTGACATTTTATTTCATAAATTTATATCAATGAAAGGAACAGCACAAATTGAGAGTTTGGGAAACAATTGCATTTTTTTGTTAAGCGCTGAGATTTTAAGTTATAATTAGATAATAACAAAAAATGTTAAATACAACTGTTATATTACCAGTTTTACATGTTCAATTCATATTTCATGAAAAACTAGCACCAACACAGAGTATTATCATTTAATATGTATAATTAGATCTTATAATCTAAAGCTATTAAAGTTTTTTATTAAAACAGATTAATTTTGAAAAGTATATATAAACACTTTATATGCCTAATACTGGGTTTTTACCAGTAATATTGCAAAAGAAATTGTATGTCACTTTGAGTAGAGCTCAGCGAATGTAAATTTTTATATAAAACATACTTTATAATTCGTTTTTTGAAATACACAATGGTTATGGCCGATTTTCATACATTCAATATTTGTTATACAAAAGAATGAAGTTTAAATTTACTTTGTTCAATATCAAATTTAACATATTCCTATATAATCAAAATTCAATTTTAGTAACCTCATTGAAAATTTAAGCAAAATCAAAGTAATGAACAATATATATAAGTTTAATAAAACAAATAATATGCAGTTTTATGAGGTTTTAAGATATAACACTAAAGTTGGTAAGGTTATGACTTTCTATTAAAGAAATACATTTGTTATATGTATGCCATACTGTTGGTATGCTTGAGTAATGATGATTTCAAATTAGTGAGAAGATAGATACACCAAAGAAAGTGAACAAATAGATTCTAAATATGTACCATGCGAACTAAATATGGAGTAATGTACAATTTTATCTGGTTAGCAATCAATTCAAAATGTACACCTTTGCTACCAGTGGCGTCAACTATACCGCGTTCATTCGAATCTCGATCTTAAGTTTACAGACATAGGAAATATACTTCAATACGCCGATACAACACTACCGTATTGTCTATGTCGTATACATAGAAGTGTGTACATAACAAGTATGGATATTACCAAAAATATAATTTGGTGTATTTAACTCGCCTCACTTACTTTAATACAAACATATCATATTTGCAGAAAATTTTAATCATATTTCACATTAGCATACGAAAAAATATCTTAGGAGATGTGAGAAAAATCGAATAGAAAAACTAAGGAGGTCACCAATAAAGGCCCCCAAGACTGGACTCTCCGGTTTTATTTACATCGCCCGTCGTGTTCGCCGCGCAAATAAGAACGCGCGAAGCGATGCCTCAGTGGAATTACATTAATATACGATATGAACGAATAGAAATTTCGCAAGAAACAAAATATCAAGGTCGTGCGGATTTCCTATCAATGTCATATTATATCTTGCACATTTAACAAAGGCCCTGCAAGCAAATGCAAAGGGGCGGGGGTGCGAAATATCCGAAATAATGAAAAATATCCCATTATAATCAGTTTCGTTAACTGATCATGACCCCATTCACAGTTTCAAATGATATAAATTGACTTGTATCACAACCCTTCGTGGCGTAGTTCCCGCGTTTAGCGGGAAGCAAACGTTCTGTCAGCCATGTTGAGACGCAGGCAAACATTTGTGATATAACACGGAAATAACAGCACTTCACAGCTCAATTAGTCCTTATTAGATGCGCACTAATACAAAGAAAATTAATATAAATACATTTTTCACAACTATACCTGATTATCACTGATTTTTGCTTTATCGGTATCACCCGACATTTTTCCTATGAAGAAATTGAAAGCGAATTCCAAGCGTCTTCAAACACCGGACAACACAAATGCACGCACCCACAACATAAAAAAAATGTTTGCGTTTTGTTACTGGCAATGCACTATAAGATTTAGTATCTAAAAATTAATAAGTTAAGTAGTAAATAAAAAGATACATTAAATTTGTTCAATATTTGATTCTATACGTATTTCGTATCTATATAAATATTAAGAAAATTATAATTTGTGTGAAATTATTAACTATTTGATTACAACTTAGAGTTCATAATCAAATATAGAATTCATTTTACATTTCTTTCATCAGGTACAAAATACCAATTATATTGTAAGTTAAATTCGTATATAAAACAATGAATTAGAAAATGATATTATTTTAAACACTATTTGAACATTGTGAACTGCAAAAATAAAACGCTTACAATCATAGACAATAAAGTGAACGATGCTTTTATAGGCACACGATTAAAAATTATTTCTTCTCACAAATGCATTGCTTTCAAAAAGCTCATTACTCTATACGAAAACTACATTAAAAACATTTTTTCACCTAAATTCTCAAAGGAAACTCCATTTAAAACAAATTATAGAAAGTGTAACATTTTTGGAGGGACGCCATTTAAAAATTGTCCAATAGCAATATAGAATAAATATGATGTTGCGATCTCTAAAGTTTGTGATTGGTTAGTTGATTTCTAACGTATTGACGCATTATATTTGTGATAACATCTGTAAAACACTTCTTTTGCTTATGGTCCGCGTCTTCCTCCCGAGTTTGTGAGACAACAGTCGTAATATTTTTTGGATCTTTTGATCCATATTAATGGCTGCCCTATTGCGCGGTTGAATGGTTGCTTTAATTTAAACATGAATGATTATTCTTCTATGGCTACGCTTCAAAATAATAGCCAACCGGCCGGATTTGCGGATGCTTTACGACGTGCTAGATTGGTGAGCGGAACTATAATCTGCATAATCGTTATACATTGACTTTTTGGCTTTATATTTACCACATTTTTGTAATTTACTTAACTCCAACAGTCCTAATTGTCATTTCTTTTATTTTATCTCCTCAGTTAAACATTATTTTCACAATTTTGTTTTGCTTTGTACTAAATAACCTACTTTTTGTTTGGCGTACGCGACATGATGATTAGTCTTCCATTATCGTGACCATATTAACTTTTCCTTTTTTATTGTAGGTTGCGGCCAGAATTGAAGGGGGCGGTAGCAAAAGACCTTTGGAAGACGGACCTGAACCAAGTGCGAAAAAGTTAGCCCCTATTGAGTCATCATACCTTCCACCCCAACAACAACAGCAACAACCAGCAATGAGGTATACATTAAATGAACTGGGTAATTCACATATAGTTGAATATTTTTCCTACTTATATTGGAAAATATCTCCAATGAATTGGCACTTCTTTGAATGTTTAATTTATACACATGTACATGAAATTTATTAACCTGCAATGTGATTGCAGAATACATTGTTTTAATATACACATTTTGGTGTATGTATCATGTTGGGTACTGCTTTCTGATCTGATTCTGAGTGATTAATACATAGTTAATATTTTAATCTTTGTTGCTTATACATAGCATCTAACAGGAGAGAAAATATTCTTAGCATCTCATATTCTTTTACAGCAGTTGTCCACTATATATAACTACTTTATAGATAACCAACCCTATTTTTGAAAAATTATAATAGCATATAAAAAAATGGAAAAAAGACTTGCCATTAGAACCATTATTGCCTAAACAACTAGATTGTAAAATAAATCTGATAATTTCACTGATCTGTTACACATTATTATTACAAAACCTAAAATTTGTTAATATATTTTGATACTTTGGGAATAGCGGAAATACCATACTTTGTGGTGTCAACCTTGCTACAGGAGTAAGTAAACTTAGTCAATTGTACTTACATTTCAGAGGTATTATGTTGAATGACACATTTTCCTAGGACTATGTGGTATGACTTTAACCTGATGAAAAGTAAAACATTTATTGGTTCATGCTATTTAGGAATCTTGAAAGTGTTAAACATTATCTCTTATATGAAGTAATATAAATATGCAGCTGTTATTCATTATGAATAAACAAATTAATCAAATTATAATTGTGATGGTGTATTACAAAATATGTTGCAATACATAATAATAATAATTTACATAGCATATTTTACCTGACTTTGAATGTCATGGACATGTAGTATAAGACATAGTGACAGTTACACCTTTCACTACAGACAGCGGAATACTTCAGAGTTGGATATTGTATATTCGTAAATTCTAATTAAACCAGATTTCTACCCCATGATGTTGGTAAAATTATGAATATTCATAATGCTATATAGTCTTGTATTCACAATTTTACAAGCATAACATAAAGTAAAGAGGCCTAAAAAATTCTCATTATTATACAGCGATATAAAACACAAACATTTATAGACTTAGAAATCATGCTTACAAACCAATGGATGTGCCCTATAGCAATTTAAATGGAAAAACTACACTGCTGCTTTCTTTCACAAAGCTAGTCATGATGACATGACATTTAGGAAAGTGATTAGTTTTACATAAATGACACCAAGAACAGTCAATTAATACATATTAAGATCATATAAATCTTTATAATATATACATATAATATTCAATGAAATTAAGTGTTGCATATGATTAAACTGTCTCAAAAGCTAGTTATATTTTCACTGAGTTCAATTCTATACTAAAAAGATCATAAATTAACTCTATGCTCAGGTTAGGTTATCCCTGGTACCTATTAAAGAATTCGGATTCAACAATTTTAAGAGTCTTTTTGTCTAAAATTTGGAACACATATATGAGGTAAGGTGTGACACCTTATCTTGTAGTCCACATAGTTAACATGATTTTTATACTAGATTATAAAATTTTTACCAATTAAACGAACTTCAATCCGTTCTTAACTTACATGTGCTTTTATAGACCTGACTTTCTTTATAGCAACAAGTGATATGCTACTATCGTTATAGTCTGATTTTGTTGCCATATT
Organism: Elymnias hypermnestra; assembly: GCA_015832385.1. Classification (NCBI taxonomy): domain Eukaryota; kingdom Metazoa; phylum Arthropoda; class Insecta; order Lepidoptera; family Nymphalidae; genus Elymnias; species Elymnias hypermnestra. The sequence continues at coordinate 3,768,866 of JACTOM010000016.1, forward strand.
AATCCCCTGTAGCACATATAAAATTAAGTACACATATCAGAAGTGAAACTTCTTTTGCAAACTTTAAATTATGTTCAAGTCTTGTTTATATTTATACAAATCTAAAATTTAAAAAAATATATATTTCCGACACTTAGAAGGACGGAAAAAGGTTGATATATGTTAGGAATTTAATTGTCATTGCAATATTAAAAGTCTCGAAAATCAATACAAATAATTCATTTACATCTCAAATGACGAATTGTTAATAAAAAGAAATGCTACGCGTTTTTCCCAATATTAGATATAATTAATGAAATTTTGTTTTTAATTTAAACTTTAGAAAAAAGAATTCATGAAAAATTTTGATTACATATTTTATGAAAAATAGTATATTTAATTATTAAATAACGAGTGGCACATTAATATGCCAAATGTCATTTGTAAATATTAAAACTACCTAACCTTCAAACGAGATAGCATAAAAACGCTGCACATCTTTGTGACGCTAATCACGCGTTTCATCCGTAATTTTTTTTACTACAAAACATCGCACTAATACAAAATTGTAGTAAACCAGTGCTCTGTACTAAGTCTGAGATTCCTAATTTTTTTTTTAATCAAAATTTGAACCCCTTTCAAAGAAACTTTTCAGTATCGGTAATGTTATTCCTGGCGACACAAAAAGTCTGGAATTGTTAATCCTGTTAAAGTTGATCAAGCCGTTTTTGGACATTCGTGTGATAATCGTCGTCTAACAGTCATATTATTTCTATCGCCGTCAGAGCTAAAATTTGAAGTGTTTTAAAAGCAGGTAAATTATGCGACACGCGAAGAAATTACGAACGTTTACATTTCTACCGATGTTTTTAATGTTAAAATTCATTTGTCTATGTTTCTATTTTTCACCGACTTAAAAAAAAGGAGGAGGTTATCAATTCGTCTGTATTTTTTTGTTTGTTACCTCATCTCTCCCGACTGGGTGGACCGATCTTGATGATTTTTTTAAATCCAGTTCTGATGATGTCATCCATGAGAAAACTGGATAAGTGGTCAATTTGCATTAAGCATGTGCACGACAAATGGAACTCTTTAATTCTTAGGAGCAAATTAACGACAGAATCTTCTATAGGCTATCCAGATATTTGAGTTGCCTAACGTAACTTCGGTATGGTCAAGTGCTAGTCGTAGTCAAATATGAAGATCAATGGATCTCCTCAACGGCTTACAGTAAGGGTGCGGTTTATGGTAGGTTACGTTTGTTGCTACATTGCAACACGTTTTTAAGTGTACACATATTGAGACAAATTTGTTAGTTCACTTCAGATTCACTAAATATCAAAAAATAACCTAAAAATTTTAACAAAAAAAGAACCGCCCGTACTTTTTAGCGCATATTAATATATTTGTAAGTTTGTTTTGAAGGCGGTTCTTTTTTTTTAATTTTTATTTATTTGTTTTTCGTGTATGTGGATATTGCTTGTGTGCTTAGTCTCATATTTCTTTTGTAAAGGGTATTAATTTTTAAATTACTTACACTTTTTTTTATTATTTATTAATTTTAAGGAATTGGTACTATTATAAAAATTACATACTTTTTTGCACATCAATGTGTTCAAGTTTCTCATAGAGTAATAACAAATGTTAAGATTATTGAAGTGATCAAAAAGTTTTGACTTGATTCCATTGGTACATGCAACCTAAATCACACAAGTTAAACCTGCAAAAAATATGGTTAAAAGAGTAACTGCTGAATTTCTTGCCAGTTTACTCACAGTAGAATCCCGTTCCAAACAAGTGCTAGATTTGTTAAAAACGCATAGACTAATAACGATTTAAAAAAGCTTTTTGAGTGTACTTGAATAACGACTTTTGATTTTATTACATAGTGCCACGGCAGCAGCGGCGGCAGCAGCAGCAGCAGCGGCTGCACGTATAGCCAATTCTTCTGCAGCACCGGCTCCTCCTTCAGGCCCACCCAATATGAACATGCCTGACCAAGCTATCAATGAGTATATAAGAGTTCCTGACAAGATGGTTGGACTTAGTGAGTGTGCAATTACTATTAACTAACTCATCGACTTCGTTTACGCTAATTCCTCATTGCTCAAAGACACATATGTACCTAGAAGCATTTTATGAAGCAAATCCGAGCTTTCTGTGACTCACTACTGCTATTAAATTAAAAAGGAAAGAGATGAAACTCAATCTGTTTGAGAGCTGACTCTTGTTGTCACTTTTAAAGCCCGGAACGATCGAAAGCAATTAATACTCTTCCCGCCAAAGGTCAGGCGGGTCTGACGTAAGTACGGTATGCAATGTTTAAGCATTTTCGTAGGTTTTATTTAAGTTATAGGTATTTTTTCAAAATTAATTTTATCTACAATATAAACGAATAAAGCTATCACTAATTAAAATTAATTAATAGACCTATCCTATGCTAACATGAATGAAATAAGGTTTCTGAGAAAAAGGGAGAACACATAAATAGCAAATATTAATTTTTATTTTATTGAAGTGAAACTTCTATAGGCGAAGGTTTGAAGGTTAGGTAGTTTTAATATTAACAAATGTTTTATTTACATGTTGCATTTTATTTTTTCACTCGTCACTTTTTAATTTGATATACTATTTTTCATTAAATATAAAATAAAAAATTTTCACATTCTAAATTTTAAAATAAAAAAAATTTCATTAAAAATTCCTAATATTGACAAAAAAACACGTGGCATATTTATTTACTACTCGTCATTTGAGATTTCAATAAATTTCAATTTTAAAATGCTTAATATTTTAATTACATTTAATTCATTAAATTCCTAACATATCTTCTTTTTTCCCTCTCTCTAAGACTCGGAAATCTAAAGTTTTAGATTTGTATAAATATGAGCAAGACTTAAAAATTAGTTTGCCAAAGAAGTTTCACTTCTGACATGTGTACGCTCGCAATTTTAATTTTTTGACAAAAGGTCTATAAGATAAGTTTTTGTTTATAGTCATCGGCCGAGGTGGGGAACAGATCACGCGTCTACAAGCAGAGTCGGGTTGCAAGATACAGATGGCACCTGACTCGGGCGGCCAACCAGACCGCCTATGTACACTGACTGGCTCCCGAGAAGCTATTACTAGGGCGAAGTATGTTTTCATTCTTTTTAATTCATACTAGGTTAAAAGTAGTGGTAATTAACTTACTCTCTTAAAACTCTTCAACTGAATGCATATTTCTGTATAACAATGTAAGGTATATTATTTATTATCGTTATCTTCTCACCAATATACTTTTTATTGCTGACATTTTAACACCTGATGGTAACTGAGGATACTGTTCTAAGATGGAAGCGCGCTAATCTGGTAAGAGGTGATATGCCTTATATGACAATTTTTTTTTATTCATTCACCGGGGGTCGGACCCGGGGCCTCTGCTAGCAAAGCTAGTACTCTCACCACTGAACGATATTTACTAGATGCAAACTGCACTGTAGTAGTTAACACTTAAGAATACCGCGGTGGTCAACATGACCAACATTAGTACTATATTTTAGTCTGCCGGATCTTTTGTATCACAATTACCTATGCACATTAATGTTCATAGGTCTATGTGATTGGATATGTTATCACTGGTCGAACAGCATCGTAGTCAAATTAAATGCCGGTCATGTAGACCCTCAGTATTCAGTGTGTTAAAAAAAAAAACAAACAGATGATGTGTCGCTAATAATATTTAAATTTCGCTATTTTATTTATTTTCCTATTTTGTATTGTTATGTTTGTACTGTTACTCATGTTTTTAAGTCTATGTTACATTGTATCACTACCAGAAAGAATGAAATGAAAAAAAAATGTGTACTTTAAACCACAGAACTGAAGTACAACATATATTTATGTACTAATTTACATACATACATAGCATCACGCCTCATTCCTATAGGGGTAGGCAGAGACCACGTCCTTCCACTTGCCACGATCCTTGCATATCTCCTTCGCTTCTGTCATTCTCATTAAACCTTTCCTACAAGTTCGTCGGTTTAGAGTACTCTTGAACTGGCCGTTATTTAAAATGTCCTGGATTTGGTCCAGGAACGTTCGCGTTTGTCTTCCCCTTCCAACTTTCGCATTAACTCTTGACTCATAAATCTTTTTTGTCGGTCTCGTTTCACTCATTCTCTCTACATCCCCGAACCATTTAAGCATATTTTTTTCGATTTTAGTCACCATGGCTTCTTTTATACCACATCGTTCTCTTATCACACTATTTTTTACTCTGTCACTCAGTTTTACTCTACTCATTTACTACAAAGATTTCAATTTATTATATTCGCCGTCTGTTCGCACCTTTTTGTAACGATCTCATCACGCATTCACCAGCTACCTCCCCAAGTCAAATGTGCGCACAAAAGCTTTGCTTCGAATGTAGTATTTCAAGTTCGACAACGGTGCAATAGCTGCTTCTAATACGCAAAGCGCAAAAAGTACTTTCTTACATCCGGGTTTCCTCGTATTTTTAATAGTGTGTGTGGCCTTTCTTTATTTTGGATTCGTCCACAGGGAACTGGTAAATCAAATTGTAAACCATCGCGGTCGAGAGAACGCCCCTCAGCACATGGACAACCCTGTTGGTGGTGGAGGTGGCGGCGGTGGCGGCGGCGGCGGTGGTGGTATGCCGCCTATGAATAGGGGTGGTGGAGGTGGCGGTGGTGGCGGCGGCGGAGGCGGCAATATGACGGTAAGTTTACAAACTTGTCTGAAAAAAATCGATGTGATAGGACTGCCCGTAAAAGCGCGTTTCACGTTACGAATACTTTAATCAAAAGTCGCTTAATAAGGAATTTTTAATCATAGCAGACTCTATTAAGGAATTTTATTTAAAAGTTTATTCCAATACATAATCCTATCAATTATTCCCACTTCATTTTATACCACAATTTCACAGTAATTCATGTGTCACATTGTAACCAACTATTTGTTATATTGAATATTTTCTAAGTCTCTTCAGTTTTGTTATACCGTGAACTATAACACAGTAGTGTTATAGTTGTAAGAATAGTTTAATTTATTTAATTTAGCTTATATTTTTTTGTAATAAATTCATTATAGTACAATAATATATTTGAAATTGATTTAATTGTGATAATGTTGTGTAATGTTGTGTATGACCTGTAATTATAAATATTATTGCTGTTACTAATACTTAGCAATCCACAAGTTTAAAATGTGTGTCAGAGCAACAAAACAATAAATACACATACAAATTTATTGTAGACTAAAATTATCATTTTTGGACACTATATTTGTATTTTAATGCTAATCTGATCGACTTTATCTTTCAAATATATACAATTTAAATAGGGACCTTTAGTCCAGGATGTTTAGGAAGATATACGAATTATATTATATAACAGGAAGAAATAATGCTGCCGGGTCCGAAAGTGGGCCTTATTATTGGCAAGAATGGCAAAACTATCAAGCAACTGCAAGAGCAATCTGGTGCCAAGATGGTTGTCATTCAAGATGGCCCCAACACTGAATATGTAAGCATTTAATTCAATTTTTATTTGATTATTACAATGGCCTCTATTTGGTTTTATTTGTTATATGTAATTTATCACCTTATTTATAAAACCGGTTGATATTTTTTTTAAATCATATAACAAAACATGATGCTCATAAATAAAAAAAATCTTGTCTGCCATTTAAACCAAGAGAAACCTTAAAAAATTTGGTTTGAAGATAATTGACATTTTCTCTCACTTTAAATGTTATTAATTTATGTGTTTTGCTCTCTTTACTGTCGCTTTTTCGTTTCATCAACTTTCAAGTAGCAACAATGCTAAAGAAGTTTTCTCTTCAATATTATCATGTTAACATTATTTGTGAAAAAACGAGTGTTTTTTGTACATATAGTTAGTAATACCAGATTACATACACGATATTAAAAGGTCAAGGTATTTTTATCTACAATATTTATTTATTTAGGAGAAGCCCCTCCGCATATCAGGCGACGCGTCCAAAGTGGAACACGCGAAGCAACTTGTGTACGAACTATTAGCAGATAAGGAAATGCAACAAGGAAGTGGTCAGAGACAATATGATGATGGCTATCAGCAGGAACAGGGCAACGGGCTCGCTACTAACTCCACTGAGGTGATATACCTCTTTTTATTACATTATTTTGTTTTTTTTAAATACCTCACTATTGAGTGTCATTGTTTTCAATGAGAGTAGTCAATACTAACTGACTGATTACAAATTTTCACTTGTGTAGGATTAAGTGCAATGGTAATATTGTTAATCTTTTCTCCGATAAGCAGAAACATATATTATTGCTAATAAGGTGGTAACTAGGCAACAACCCCAACTCTGACTTAGACAAAGTCAAAGTATAAGATGCAATTTCCAAGTAACCCTGACAGGAATCATTCCTGATGCCTCTGTGAACAAAGCAAGTACTCCCCTCATTACACCAGTGTGTATTTTTAATTTATTTCATTGCAAATGTAGTCTTCAATTATTTAAAAAAGCATTAAAATTGTAAATAAGTTTGACATGTCTGTTGTAACTATTTTGTGCAGGTCCTTGTGCCTAAAGTGGCAGTGGGCATAGTGATTGGCAGAGGTGGTGACATGATCAAGAAGATCCAAGCAGAGACAGGCTGCAGAGTGCAGTTCCACCAAGAAAGAGACGATGGGCCAGGAGATAAACGGTAAACACTTCAAATATTACCTATAATGAAATTCATATGGAATAATGCTATATAAGCACCCATATATCAGGCAACCAAAAGGTCTGTGTGGTTTTCATGTATTATTTACTTATATGAACTGTATGTCGCAACCAAGATACAGTAGTGGGGTAATTTTTTGGACATTTTAAAGCTGATAATAAGAAGTATCATTAAATGTGTTAGATAACTTTGTTTATTTTAAATAAAACCGTACAAAAATTTAAAAATGTCTGTGTCAATTGCAATAATTTCAAGTCAAGCTTGATAATATTGCAAATAAATTGCAAGCAAGGCAAAAGATTGGTAAGTCTGACATGAAATCTGATTACCAGCTTGATATTGATTGTCAATGGTCTTCCGGAGTGAGGTTTATCTTCCAGACTTTCATTTAGAGAAGCAAATTTTTAAACTACAGCACCCATCCTCTCTAAAAGCCGCTCCAATCTTACAACAAGCTTCTACAGCTTTACTGCCAACTTTGAATTCTTAAAGTAAACAAGCACGAATTTACATTTAATATGGCTATACTTTGCCAAAACTTTTACAGTTTTATTCAAAGTAAACAAACTTATCTAACATATTTAATGATACTTCTCTATATCAGCTTTTGAATGTAGAAAAAATCACCCCTCTTCTTTATCTTGCTTGTAATATATAGGTCATATAAATAAACATTAAATGAAATCCTTTTTGGTTGCCTAATATAATGAATATGTGCTTTTATATTGGCTGCCATGACTTATATCTTTAAACTTAACCTAAACCTCAATTCAGTATGAAACCCATTTCATTGTATAAACAAGATTGATTGCAAGTCATTTATATATAATAGGTTTTTTTGTTGTTTAGATGCTATTTACAAGGCAAGCCACATCAAGTTGACCAAGCGAGACAGATGATAGAGGATTTGATTGCCAGTGTCAATGTAAGTGGAACTTTCACCTTTATTTCTAGTATACATAACTTGACAGACTAGCGGTCATGTACTCTGAAAGTACACATTTCCTCCGTGGCTGTATTCTTGGATATTACATACAGGCGAGCAAGATGTGGGTATTTGTAAATATATGAGAATACCTTTGCACTGTTTCAATGTTTGTGATCACTTTAAGTGATAAGACGCCTTGCGTAATTAAACTACTGACTCTGTAAGAAAGTTCTAGTTTGTATCTCTTGCTTGGATGCAACAACTTTTTAAATAAATATGTAACATTACTGACAATTTCTCTCAACTTAAACTAGCTAAACCGCGCAGCGTTAAATGTAAAATTGATTTTAAGTTAAAATGAAACCTATCCTATGCCATAAGTCTGAAAAAATCCAGCAAAATGGAAAACATTGAAGTCCGCTTACGACAGACATCGCGTGACACGATATTTTAATATATGTATAGATTTATAGACATACACTCTGATACCATTACACCTGATGGTTTGTGTTGGCATGTCTTTATATAGAGAGTGGTTCCTTAGGAAATGTCTGTGCATTTTGGCTTTAAAAGTAAAACATATTTGTTATATAGCTGGCAATTCGCTCCGGACGTGGTCGCGGTCCACAACAACGCAATGGTTCTGGTGGAGGAGATAGAGACTTCCAGCAGTGGCCTGAGCAGGGACAAGAAGTACGGGTCACCTTCACTGTCACCAACGTCAAGTGTGGTCTCATCATTGGCAGAGGTAAAGAATATGTCTACTACAATGTTTATTACAGTGACTTAATTAACAAATAGGCGGCACTAACTATTATAACATTAACACAGTCGTTTGTTGTAATTAACTGTAAGCACGCTGCAGAAATTACAAATTACTACATTGTGGTTACCTTATATACCCACAAACAACATTATATAAGCTGTCTCTTTGAATAAATCTTAGCTTAGATATAATAATGTAGATGGTTAGAAATAAAGAGTTCACTATATAAAAATAGATAAGTGAAAATTATAACACCTTATTTACTCATAAACATAGAAACTATTGGACTAGACTTGACTTATTTTTTGGGACAAATATGACATAACTATATCTATTAAAATTGCTGCATCTTTTGATTGCAATTGCAATATTAGTATTTGTCATTATGGTATGTTATTTTCTTAAATTTTTGTAGAGGGTGAAGTAATGCCTATAGTAAGTATATTTTTTGTGTCATAGGCTACCTCAAATTTGCAAAAGATGCAGTGGCACATGTCATTCTTTGGTATAATGTTTATGAATTGCGTCGTTATTCTTCCAAAGCGTGAACACTTTTACCGTACACCACAAAAACAAACATAGATAGAGACAAAATGAAAAGAAAGAAGAACCGTACGAAATGTTATAGCTATGTAGCAATGTATTCCATGCAAAATTTGTGTTACAGAGGTTGCTGCAATGTAAAAGGGTAGAGTGTGGTACCTGAAGATAATAAATACTTACAATTTGTGTAATAATCACATATTTTCATAGGATTATTTTTTAAGAAAAAGGCATATATTAATATACCGTTTTCTGCTTTTTCTCAAGGCGGTGAAGTGATTAAGCAAATCAACGCTCAATCGGGCGCGCATTGCGAATTGGATCGCCGCGCTCAAAACAATGACAGGAACAATCGCACCTTTTACATACGAGGACATCCTGAGGCAGTGGAGCATTGTAAGCGGATCATCATGGAGAAAGTTGGGATGGTAAGATTTTTTACAAAGCGTAAGAGACTTTAATCTTACCCTTATTGGGAATTGATGAAACAATCTAAGTTGACAGGGCGCTTGATAAGAGGTAATTTACCTCTTACGGTTTCGACAGCACCGTCGTACCGGAATGTAGTTTTTTTACGTGGCGGCATTTGATGGTAGGTTGATAACTACCCACGACCGAATACTCTGTTTGAACTCAAACCCAGGATCTCTGCAAGCGAAGTGAGTACTCGCACCGTCACAGCAGCAAGGCCTTCAAATTATTATAGACTATATGTAATGTTTTATGTTTTTATAAATATAGATGGTTGTGATTATTTTTTTGTTTACATTTACAATACATACAATAATAAATAATTATCAGTAATGTTATAATTAGTTAAAATATAGCAAGAACGCGTTGACTATACGGTACTATCGCTACCTTGTCGATATGTGGAGACTTTACAATAACAAGCATTACATACCAAAGCGTGACGTTTCACTCTCTTATAATACACGTGTACAGGATGTCTAAGGAAGGTCTCACGTAAAATTCTGTATTTTAGCCTGTGAACTTCATCCCGGACAATGGTAACGGCGGTGGCGGTAATGGCGGCGGTGGTGGCGGCAACGGTAACGGCGGTGGTAACGGTGGCGGTGACTATTATGGTGCCGCTCCTGCTCCTGGCCCTCCAGCTTGGGGATACAACCCTCACTGGCATCACCAACAACAGCCGCAGCCTCAGGTAATATAAAAGTCTATTTCTGCGTATTCAGGTTTCTAATACGTGAATCTCTTTACTAAAATTAAAGCGTCTTATCATTAGGTCATCGTGCCTTATGTCACTGTTAATAAAATAAATTGAATGTATATTATTTTTGTACAGCAACAAGTACAGATTAACCCAGCAACAGGCCAACCGGACTATTCCCAACAATGGATAGACTACTACCGATCATTGGGGCTTATGCGTGAGGCTGAGGCTATTGAGCAACAAGCCAAGCAACAACAACAACAAGGTATAGTAAATTACACATGTATTGAAAAATTGCACAATTGTAACACTTCAACGTATCTAGGTATAAATAAAGTCGTCGTTTCCTACGTAATATGTGGCATTATATTTAAAATAGACTTAAATTAACACATTTTATGACTAAAATTTAAATAACATTAAATATTTGAAAGTTTTAATTATGGATTGACTGAAAACATTCGGTATCCGTAATGGAACTAACTAACATTTTATTTTATTTACCGCCGGATATTATGGGAATGTACAAGTTTTGTTAGCCAAGTTCCCCTGATGATTTTTACACAATTAAAGAATGGCCCTAGTGTGATGTATTTATCGTAATTACTTAATAAATTCTAGAGCCCAGTTGTAGTAAATGCTACCAGCAACAGAATGTGAGCAATCCGGGAAATCCAAGGTGTTATTGTAGAAACAATCCTTCCAAATTAAAATAATAATAGTTCACTGTGTATACATATTCAAAATTTTGTAGTACATCTGTAAAAATATTAACTCTAACAAAAAATGTAAATGCACCTCATATGACTTAAGAAATATATGTAAAATTTGTGGTAGACTGTATAAAATTAGCAATTGATTCAAGGTTTAACTAGGTTAGCTAAGCTAGGTTTAGCTATAGGTTTCTATAATAAACTTCCAAAGTATTTACAAAGCTGTCGCTTAATAAGTTTAAATCTTTTATCAAAGGAAAGCAAATTGAGAAATTGTTCTATAATTTGAATGACTAATTTAAGAGGGTAAAAAAGCGTGAGAGTGTATGAATTGACAAGAAAAGTTTTAATAGAATTTTCAATTATTATTTCGTTTAAAAAATTGTGAGGTGTATATGTTTCGATAATAATGTCTTATATGTCTCAGAACTAGTCGCGAAAGAACCCTCGTAATAAATATCATACCAGTCGCACATTGATAATGATATATGGAAACAACTATACACACCGGTATATTAAGCGGAACATAAAAAAAATAAAGGGTTGATATTTGTATCATAACCTTATATGATAATGATATCGCCTACTTAAGTAAGGATTTTTTAAAATTTAAATGCCTATATGTAGATTAGGTTATTGAATAGGTTTTTGTGGAAAAAAAAACTTTATATACATGTACAGCGACAGGTGGCGCACCGAGCAGTGCGGGGAGCAGTAACGCAGCCCCGCAACCAGCGCAAGCTCCGTCTCCCGCGCCCGCCCCCGATTACAGCGTGCAGTGGGCGGAGTACTATCGTAGCATCGGGAAGGTCAAGGAGGCAGAGGCAGTCGAGGCACAAATCAAACTCAAGGTAATTTATGCTATTCTATGTAATCTATACAAGGTGTTAGGTAACCGCTCCCGAAAACGTAGACGTACGGTAGTACTAATGACACCTTTAATTTTAGAACGGAAATAAAACTGCAGCGTGCGGTTCTAGATCCGAGCTAATCATTTAGCTGCACTAACACGACGTAGCGTAAATAATGCTAATGATACCTTTTAAAAATATGCTTTTTTTAATTAGGCTCGATTTGCGTGCTATTTGATGACGGCCTCGCCGGCGCAGTGGGCGAGTACTGGCCTTGCTAGCAGGGGCCCCGGGTTCGATCCCCGGTAGGACGAATTTAGGAAATAGTATTTTCTAATTTGTCTGAGTCTGGTCTGGTGGAAGGCTTCGGCCATCGCTATTTTAATAAGATATTTATTTTCCGTTACAATTCTATGTAAAAACCGTAAGGGTGTATGTCGCCTCTTACCAGATTAGTCACTTACCATCAGGTAAAAGCACAGTCAAGCGCGAAACTGTCAGCCATAAAAAAAATTACCGTCCCATCATCAAAGGTGTCATTCGTACTGACGTCTGTCTTCGTTTTCGGGAGCGGTTTTCTAACACCTTGTATGTATAGAAAACAATTCCTGTTCGTTACTCTCACTAAAACTCGAGAACGACAGGACAGATTTAGCTAATTTTGATTTGGAATGATTTTTTGGAAGTCCAGGGATGGTCCAATATGAGTAAATAGGAAAAAAGCTCTTGGGATATAGTAAAACCAACAACAACATATAAAATAAATCGGTAAATAAAAAAGATCAGTACAATAAGTCGGCCTTATAGCTATTTAGCAGCGATCTATAGAATCTAAAGTTAAGAGGATCCATTGGGACATGTTGTGAGAAGTACCTACAAGAAATCAGTCCGGTGGCAATTTTTTTTATCAATCATATCAATGTGAATTTAATGAATTCTATTTAGAAGCATTATAACGCACGCTTTTACGCTGTTACATGTTGGTCTGGATGTGATTGCTAATTAAAGGAACCTAATACTGAGAAATTGTACATTTCTTTGTATTGTGGTGTTCAAAAAACATAATACACAATTTCACTTAACTTTAAAGTATAAAATTTGTTAATTTAGATCATAGTTAGACGAAGGCGTTTTATTACTACACAGTAACTTCATATATCAAAAGCAAACTATATTTAAAAAAGTTATTTTCTTTTCTTATTGCACTACCCGATTCATAAAAAATAGTCTGTGAGTGTGAGTGGTGTTATCTGTATTTACAATACATTTATTCATTGAACAACAGCAACAACCGCAGCAGTCGGGCAACGTGCCGCCGCAGCCAGCGCCTCAAGCTACCCCTCCCAACCCGACCCCTCCATCTTCTACCCCCAACAGCGGGGTAGTGCCACAATACGGGCAATACTACCCGCCGGTGTATCCAGGGTATCCCTACCCGTACCCCGGCGTGCCTCCAGCGCCCGAACATGCACCACATCAACATCAATAAACGTGAGTCTATTTCCCATATAAAAACCAGCACTACTCACCATAGTAGTTTTTAACCTCATACTCGATTATTATTTGACACGAGCTCAATACACTAATGGAGTCACTGAGCGCAAGAATGGCAGCAAATATTATAGTAATGTACTTTATCTATTTGGGAAATAGAGCTTCTAAAACTAAAAAAAATGATACAAAATGAATGAGTGTGTGAATAGGTCTATGTATGTGTGTTGTGATGTAAATTTCCTAGGAAGTGAAATGAAACCAATTAGGCAGATTTTATTACAAAAAAGGGGTAGGTGATATCCGAAAATATATTATACCTACTAATGTATATAAATCTATAAACAGATACATGCAATTGCATACGAATACACACCCTTCGTTCAAAAAGACAGAGAGCAATGGTGTTAGATTTTTTTCAAGTTTTTTGAAAATTCTATACAGGTCCATGATTATTATCTAATATAATTTTATTTACAAATCAAGTTGTTAAGGATTCAATAACCGATTTATAGTATTTTAATATCTAAAATATGTCTTACACAATCAACGAATGAAACTTTGAAATAATAGTCTTTTTCGTTGATTTTAAAGATTTTAGCTAGATTTTATTATATTTCTTAAATTATCCCATATGTTTATTTGACACCGCCATTTCATATTTATTACGACTATGCAAAGTTAGGAGATTATATTTCGTAACTGCTTATTTTATTGAAATAATTTACTTATTTCTTGAGTTACAGTTTTTAAATATATTTCCTTACAATATTTAAGCCAATAAGCCATTCTTGCATTCACAGCACACCTATAGGCATTTGTGTAGAGAGGATTCACAAAGAACAGTATTAAAACTAGTCAGGCAGAAACCGATATTTATTCTAGTTTCATAGTTTCATTTTCATTGTAGACTTCATTATATTACAATTTATATATAATATAGTGCTTCATGTATGTTGGTCTATTTAATTTTATTGCACTGGGTTTTTGTGTTTTTTTAAGCTTTAAGCTAATCAATTTCATAGTTAGATTTACATCCTCACTATGCCTGTTTATATTTATACAATATGGAATAAAATGCATCTTTTAATTTATTTTGCTTTATCAAATTGTCTGTCTATGTTGATTTCACTACATTTCGTTATGCTCTCCTTGACTTAGTCTATAATTTAATTTTGACATTTCGTTAATTAAATATTGCAACATTTGTACTTGATCTATGTAATTTGATGATGTAAACATGTAAACATGTCTCATAATCTGCCTCTTCAATGTCTTGGCTAGGAGTTTCAATGTACAATTATTACTTGTTATTGTAACAGAATAATGTGTTATATAATTCGCTTTTATGGACACTTACTTAGTTTCATATTTCAAAAACTAGACAGTCATAACATTTAACATTTACTTAGATTTCTTCACCAATAGACATTAATATATATTAAAAGCTAGTAATTTTGCTATGGTCTTTCACTCTCTCATGCATAGATTCGATATCAAAATATTAATATTTTTGACAAAATTTACATTAGATTTAATATATTTAGGTAGAATTTATATATTAGTATCTGTGAAGTCATTTTAATAGTTTACTAAAATCTAGTACAAGGTATGAACTATATGAAAGGGCTAGATAGACATATTTTAAATTTGATAGGCCTTGGACAAGAACAGCCTATGTGCTGAATGATTATTAAGAAAGTGGACATATACACATAAAAATAAAACTAAAAACATTCCAGTAGATGTTGTCTTAAAGTTACTTTTACTCAAAATGGTTATACCATTCTTACACTCCTGGTTTCGATTATCGGCCATATATTTACATATGGCCGATAATCGTATATTTCATATCATTTACATAGTAATTTACCTGAGTCATTGCTTCTCTCTTTGTCATTAAATCTTCGATTTGATTATGTTTCGTGTTTGTTAATGGTAAATATATTGTACTATTAGTTTCAATATACGACTTATAGAAACAATATCATATGATTTAAAAAATAATATTGGTACATACAACATAATAGAATCAATCATTCAAAAAAGATTAGTAGAGATTTTATTTTTTTGTCTCTCCACATCCCTTTGAAGTAGATTTATATAATATTTATGCAAACTTGCTTTATCGTAGTAACACCTGAGCTCTTTTAACCACATTATCTTAAAGTGTAGTTTTTGTCAATTTTTGTAACCGTTTTTAATCCAACACTCTTTAATATAATAAACCACTAGAAATATATTGATTCTAGCACAGACGATTGAATTTTAGCAGCATAAAGATTTGCTAGTTTTACACTAAAGTGACACTCATTATATACTATAATAGTTAAACCCTTGAGCTTGGAGTTATCTGTTCCCGTCTAAATTTTATGATAAAAAATAAACAAAAAAAATCAACTTTAAGTTATTATGAATCTTTATAGTAACTTATATATACTGTGTGCTAAGGAGTCAAAATTATCCCATATTATTTATACCTGCATTATGACAATAAATGTCATAGATAATATATGTAATTTAAGGTGTAAGTGTTATAATTATCTAAATGTATATTAATGATCCTGTTTGTCGGTCGTCTGTGGTAGTAAAATTTTCTAAATATTATATGTGCAATTTCTTTTGACACTTTGTATGTTTTTAGTATATCTTGTATTCTCTAGTTTAGCTATACGTTAGTAAGCATTTATGTATATTTTATTTATAATTCACTTTCAGCAATGTGCTATTTTATCTTACAGGTATTTTGGTTATTTAATGCATGATGATTTATCGACTCTTTCAGTTTGCATGAACTTATAATTATAACGTGTGATTTAAAATAAATATGTAATCACTATTGAGTATTAAAATGGTTTTAAAGTTTTCAATATAATGAAATTGTTTTGAGAGTATATGAAATTGATAGATATTGGCCAGTGTGTAGTGTTGCAGATGTATTTAGGCTGACCAGTGCCGGGGTTGCCGCTCGACGCTAATAAACTGTATTTCTCTATCCGTGATTTTGCCATGTTTGTTTGTTTGTGTGATTGCAGAACCAGCCGGACCACCCGATACGGAACCGAGAAGATACCTCTCCATTGTAGACTTATAAATTAATATTGTATAAGCGAAACGTTCGGAGTAAATTCGCCCGCAATAAATAAATAAAAATCTATACCCATACCGTTGCTATGAATACTCTTATATATTAACACATATCATTTTTTATTATTTCTTGTGGGTAATTTAAAGAAATATTGTCATTATTGAGATTAGTTTTGAATATGTCTGAATTTGCTTCCCTATAATACATATATATTTCACGGCTGTGTGGTACATTCTTGTTTTTTTTCGCACTGTGTTATTCAAATGACCTTGTAAAGTGTAAATTGGATACTGTGTAATTCTATGACGATGTTTTGACCATTGACGTGCCAGTTTGTCCAGGTTTAAACTTTAGAATGCCACACTGCCTAAAACGATGTAACAGAGAGATCCGACGGAGCTATAGAGTGAAACAGAGAAAAATGAAAGAATAATGAAAGGGACAGAGATACTTCGTCCGCTGCGAGGAGTCGAGGTAAATGCACTGTATCGAGTGACCTTAGCTTAATACACTTTCACAGTGTTACTTCATTGGGTACATTTAATTGTGTAATCTCAATCTTCGAATGTGGAGAGTGTCCCTCTTTAAAGCAGAGTTTAAACAATTTTATATTTAGCAAAAAAATTACTGGATATATGTCCTAGTATATGAAAACGAACCAAGAGTTCCGATGATGCAAAATTATCTTTTATAATAAAAAAAAAGACGTAAGATGGAAGTCAGATTTATATTGAAAGTAATGTAACGTTTCGGAGCGATAAAAAATGATGTCGCGTGTTAAGATTTTCGTGTTTCTTATTATTTTACTTTTTTTTACTAGCGACCCATATAACATTTTTAGAGATAAAACTTAATATTATAAATTTAAAATAACAAATAGAGTTATGCTAATAAAATAATTCCCTATATTCGGATGTATAATTACAGTCGAGGAAAACTGCGGCAGTCCAAATTGTCATTCGTCAAACTATGGAAAGTGAATCTACTAAATATCATTTGATGCGCTAAAGTATTTACAACTTATAAAATTCCATTTAACCTTTCCGGCCCTAACTGTAAAAAATTACCCGTGATCCGAACGGGGGTACCAAAAGATCCCAGTTCTTTCGTATGCAAATCTGGAATAATCATCGGAACCTCACGTGAATACAGTTTATGCAAACGTTACGCGTTTTCTTGAGTGAGAAAAATAACGTGTTACTACTAATAGACTAAAACAACGTGCGAGAAATAGAGATGTAGATTTTGCAAAACGACTATTTGAGTGTTTTTTTTTATCAAAAACAATATTTTTGCTCTTTCGACTATAAAATTTAATAATTATAGAACTTTTAAGCTTATCCTTGCAATAAAATATAAAGAAAATAGTTCAAGTTCAATTAGTTCAAATTTAATTAAAATTAATAGAAATTAATCCCCCCAGGATTTCAAATACAGGCCGGCTTGGTTGATGCGCTAAAAATTATTTTTGTCGTAGTTTGATGGCTGACGACCAACGCCAAGTCATTCGTCGAAAGTAATCCTACGTCCAATAGATTATAAGTAATGACGCTCCACGTTCGACGACGTTCAGTTGTGTATAATGTTTAGTTGTAAGTTAGGTATCACAGATTAGGAAATCCTCGTGACCTCTCTTGACAGCTCATTAGATTACTAACAGTCGACGAACATAATAGCAACATAAAACTTTAGATTATGTATTTTAAATGATAAAAATTTAGCTTTGGTAATAATTAGAATTAATGGGTATCAAAACTTGAAGGCAATGTGAGAGAACATTCCCTGAATATTGTTTCGACAAGCGGATATGAGAACCATCGTTCACAACGGGAGAGTCCCGACTAATTGTATTATTATTAAGATATAAAGTGTATGTTGATTGACGTGTTTATTTTATTTATAATCATTACTTCTCTCCACAGACCCTCGAGGTAAGTGTCCCTGTGATAAATGACAACTTTACTATTTGACCATATCTATTATATTGAATTTAAATACGTCGCTCTTGGATTTTTTCTTTGTGTATATTTTTAGCTCTTGTCTTGGGCCTATATCATATGACATATATTTGATTGAAATACCTTTATATACTTGTGTCTATGGTTTGAGATTTCTATACGGATACGAATTGTTTATTTATTTGGTATCGTTTGTTTTCCATAAAGAATGTTCTGCTTTTAACAATTTTACCTTGATATTACACTGAGTGTTTATGATTGATATCTTGTCTTGTAGATGTCTTCACAAGTAAATGGGTAAAGTATTTGTAATTTAGCTGTAGCTATATATATTATTACAGAAGATGTGACAATTAATTTGACTAATTAATACTGGATTTCTACATATATCCGAAGCATGACGTTGTGTATCGTTGTAAAAAAAACATTCTAATAAGCCTTAGATGAACTTTTACGTCGTAGAGCTAAAATGTTAGCATTAAAAATTAACCAATCTTCAGCTACAGTAACAAAGTACAAAGTTTAGAAGTGAAGTCTTAGGAAAAACTCGCATTTGTTCCAAACAAAATACTGTGTTTTGTGTTTAAACAAAAGATGTGCATGTGTTTTTATATATACCACATTGTTTTACTATGAAAATGTGTTGCTCGATCACTGTATTTGAATTATTTATTGCATTTCATCATGTGATTTTCACTGTTTTCTACCGTTGTCGCTCTGTTGAAGGTAACAGATGGCCCTTATATATAAAACGCATGTATTTAAAAGAAGTTTGAGACCAATACTCGGACATTGGCCATAGGAACGCATCACCCACGCTCGGGCAAAAATTTATACGCGAAGAAGTGAAGCGAAACATTCTGGTAAGTTCAATATAGTAAAAATAATCCTGGACTTTATTTAAACTCTCCTTGCCAAACGTAGATTAGGGATATTTCAGATTGTTTATTTAGGTGGAAGAGGAAACAAGACTTGACATATCCTTCACATATATAGCAAAACGTTAAGTCAAAAATACCAATTAGGTCTATTACAATATTGCTTGTTAGGAAAAATACCGAGCCATAGTAATCGTGGAGAAATACAGAGAATTTTAGCAGAAAATATAAATGGTGCAACATGATTTTGATATACATAACTACTTTAAAATTAATTTAAATTACACTTTGTGTTTTTGTCTATATTGTGTCAAATATAAATTGTGATTGCTGGATGATTCGTAGAGTGTTTAGAGATGTGTATGAATGTAAAGATTCTGTCGATTAATTCGAAATACTTCTTGAGAAAAAAAAAAATTAAAACTTTTTTACCATTTACAAAAATTATGGGAATTTATTTTCCTCCTGGATCAAGCTGAACTGACGCAGTATTATGTAATTGTTGAAAGAAATCTTAACATAAAAGTATTTTTACTCTCTGTCCATAGGAAGAAAGAGGAACGGAATAATTTGTCATTTAATAGGAAATATATGTTAGTTATTTTTTTCCTTAGCTTTCAAAGTTTCGGTTTCAGTTATGAGAAATTTTTTATTGAATAAATCTTAGAATGTGTATGGGATTGGATGTCCAGATGCATTTAATCTGTTTACCATGATCTATGCATAGACTAAACGTCTATACTACTATCTTTTTGGTATTCCAATTGAATTGACAAATTTCGTTAGTACTATATCCAGTATTTTTATCCAATAGCTACATTTGTTGAAACAAAATCTCATTCAATCATCAAAAGCTAAGAATTCGGCATGAAATGATATATATATTTTGCTATCTCTGAAAGTAAAGTTATATTGTGTCTTACTATATTCTCCAATGTGTTTAATAGTACATTATTATTCTGCGCCATTGCTAATTAAAAAAAATACGTCACAATGCAGTTGTCGTTGACAGTTAAAAATGTGTTTACAAGATTTTTTTATAATATAGTATTTAAATCGCTGAAATAAATCACTAACAACAACTTTCTATTACATCTATTGTTTGGTGTCCATTTTTCCAATGTGTTTTTTCTCCATTTTGATGAAATATGCTCCTATTTGAATATTTTTAGATTGGTATCTTTGTACGCTTTTACGTGTCTCAGTAGGGATATATACAATTTTTATAGCCTTGATATCTTCTATAGTGCAATTAATCAGTCTTTTGTTCTGAATATGCTTATTAGGTGTTACATCAGACGTCATATTTTCTATTGTTTGTCTTTATTATTTTTAGTCTATTAGTTTTGTCTATGCTGTTTCGGCAATTACTTACTATGCGATAGCCGGAATACAATCTTATATCAATAGGAGTTATGTTTATAAATTTTTTATTTTTTTCCTATGCCTACATCTTGACAGTTAACATTCAACGACCAAAGAACAAATTTTTCGAAAAGGAAAGACGAAGTTACAAATAAAAATTTAAAGTGATGAGTTGTTTTATTTACTTTTATATACAAAAACTAAACACCTGAACTGGCAATCTTACAAGTAGATAACGTTTGATTTTAAATTATATAAACAAATTAATCAGTACCGTGGAGATGAACTTTCTGGCGAGTTACGAGAGCTGATGGATAAAGAAGAGCTGCTGGAAGATCGCATCAACCGTGATAACCTCGATAATGAAGCAGTTGCCCATGGTTCCAAAGGACTTCCTGATGCCGGAACTGGAGATATCCTATAAATAAACTTACATTTACCTTGATTCTGATGGTTCTTGTTTTAACTAAAATTTTCTTTTTTTTTATTCTAAATTTTATATCTAGTACAAGGGGGGTGTAACAAACACGTCAAATATGTCTTTGAAACTCTCAACTTTCATCCTATTTATTGGCAATAGCTAATTAATTGTAATGTATTTAATGATTTACATTAAAATTAATTACAATTAAATTCCAAAACTTTACTCTGAGCACTTTAATGTGTATAATTATTAATTCTGAATATTTTTCATAGGATTCACACGTACCTAGTGTCAGTAATTGCATTGCAATAAAATGTTTTGAGTTTTCTTGAAAAATACACTGAAATTACCTTGATGAATAAATATGGCTCACAAATATAGAAATTACAAAAAGCCGTACTAATCAATATTAATATGCTTTTATCAGATTTTAGAGTAGACAAAAAATTTAATGGGACTGAATTCTTTGACTGAAAAAATAGGTTAGAGATCAAAAATAGTACATTTAAAGTAAGTTGCATACCTATTACTCCTTCGAGGTCGAGCTGTTTTGGACTTTCGTTTCTTTATATCAACCTTTACCCGTGTTGGCGGCGCTGCGCTTTCTACGTCCGTACCATTTCCAGATCCTGTTACGGAATAAATAGTTTCATATATGGTAACATTTGAAATAAAACTGATATTTAGGAGTTAAAATATTAAGGAATTATGCAATAAATTTAAGATTTAATACTAACCAGCAATGTATAAGGAATGTTCAACTTGAGCTTGTCCAGTAGCATATTGTATGCATAAAGGACGCACAGCTCGCATGCGTTCATCATGTAGCCCACCTAAAGCCCTGAAAAAATTTAAAATCAGTTTGCTCGGTGTTGCTAGAATAAAGTACAAAATTGTTTGTGTTAATATGATACAGGGCATATTGGAAATTAACTATAACTTCAAAAAAGTACTCTGTGATGCCAGAATATTGAAAGAAAAAAGTTCATAATTAGTTGTGTTAATATGATTAAGTAAAATTCTTAATTATTGTAAACCAAATGCAAAAAAGTAATTGTGTCTGTATTAATAAACAAACAAATTTCTGTCATACCAAAATGAGGAACTTTAAATATTATTTTTCATCACAATGGCCTTTCTGCCTACAGTGAGATCGCCTCTAGGTCCACGGTCCACTAGTATTTTAACATTTTTATAATATCGCTGTTGAGCCATCGTTTTAAAACTTGCTTAAAAACCAACATCATTAGTGCAAAAGGTAGCGCAGTAATAAATCTTTAAAACCGTCTTTCAAACTTACGATTTTCATTTGACTCGTACATAAGACCCGTCGATATACTATTGTATTCTAAAACTTTTTAAAACAAGGTTATTTTTTAATCGTGATCGATTTTTTTTTGTCCCATCATCAAAGCTATCATTATTAGTATCGTCTGTCTTCGTTTTTGGATGCGGTCTCCTAATACCCGTATTATTAGCTGATGTACACATTTAAAACATTGCATTACATTACGTATTCTCACTTACGAGCTATTTCCAGAGCTGAGTTGGTCTTCTAATGCGGCGTCGCTTTCAATGGCACTGCTTTCAGATGCCACTAGATACATAGATCTAAAAATGCGAATAGATACATCTGAATCTTAATATTAAAAATTATTAAGTAACAGATTCCGATATTATTAATTAAATTGATACATTCGTTAAATTAAGACTTCAAACGCACCTGGCAGGAACGTAAAGATGCGGTGGGGGAGGAGGTGCCCGACGCGATGCGGTGCGTGCCCGACGCGCTCTCGCAGCCCGACCCAGTACAACGGAGTCTGTATTATTAAAAACGTTATCCGAAAATGACATAATTTGGCAAAAGCCTCATTCAAAAAGCAATTTTTATCATGACTATGACAATATACATTTGTAAATAACATGAAACTTTAACTCTGATTTAAAGCATGTTTTAAAATAGCGAGCGTATCAAAATTACAATAATATTAACAGGCACATTTTAAAGCAATCCTGCTCCTATGGTCGTAGCTCACTGCTGAGCATCGCGATCTTCCCGACTGGCATTGGTATCCAGTTATTCCGCTACCTGATCGGACTTCGGCCTCTGGGTCTTTTGCCTTCCATTATAATAGTAAGATTCTTTTTTAACTACAATTGTTTATAAAAATTTCTAATATTGACAAAAAACACCTGGATTTCAATAATTTATTTTCATTAATTTTCGACAATAATAATTTAATGATAATTAAATTCCTAACATATCTTACTTTTTCCCTTCAAGTCTCGGAAATAGAAAGTTTTAGAATTGTACAAATATAAACAAAACTTAAAAATTATTTTGCCAATGAACTTTCACTTCTGACATTTGACGGCCTCGCTGGCGCAGTGGTGCGAGTATTCGCTTTGCTAGCGGAGGTCCCGGGTTCGATCCCCGGTAGGACGAATGTAGGAAATTGTATTTTCTAATTTGTCTGAGTCTGGACTGGTGGGAGGCTTCGGCCGTGGCTAGTTACCACCCTACCAGCAAAAACGTACCGCCAAACAAAGAGATTTGTGTTCCGGTACGATGCTGTGTAGAAACCGTAAGGGGTATATCGCCTCTTAACAGATTAGCGCGCTTCCATCTTAGACTGTATCATCACTTACCATCAGGTGAGATCACAGTCAAGCGCTAATCTGTCAGCAATAAAAAAAAATGTGTACTTTGTACGCACGCACTTTTACATTCACTGGAATAATCCTGAGTTCGATTTCCGACAAGGCAAATTTAAGACTTCGTGGTTAGTCTATGATTAGGTTCCGCGAGAGAGGGGCCTCCACAATAGAGACTTCGAAATTTATTATCATATTATTCTGGTTCCTAATTATATTTATATATGTATGTTAAATGATAAAAAATCTATTCTTGTTTTCACAAAAAAAATATTTCATTAAAATCTCCGACTAAAATAAATGGTCGTGTATCGAAAATTGTTTGACGCTTCCACTCATCTTTCATGGATCGGGGCCTCCAGACCACCACTAACCGTCAGGTGAGATTATTACAGTCTATCTCTAACCTGTCGGTAATATAAACAACATAAATATACCTGATATTGGATCACTGTCGGTTTGTTCTTGTCGCTCTCGCTTCCAGGCTGCATCAGGTTGCGGTAATTCAGCGGCCACTCCGAACAAGCCCGATACTGCACCAGCTACTACAAGGCGGTTCGATTTTGCCGCTGTCTGCAAAACAAACGTTTTTGAAGTAAGACATTATTTAAGTGCTCTGTGCTGTTTATTTTGTTCATATAAAAAGACAGCCGAAACGCCCTCTTATGTGACGTTTGTGTTGTCTCTATTGGGTATAGTGTCTTTCTATATATTGATTAATTCTCAACAAACATCAATAATAGACTATAAACATAACGACAACCTTAAGGATAAGGAAATTGTGCTATAGTACTCAAATATATAAGACTGCCTCAATGGTCTAGACTGCCACACTGGTTAGCATATTCGATTACAGACATGAGGGTCAGGCCAATTTAAATATCAATATTGAGTTTTCCATTGATTTTCTCAATATTTGCCCCAAGTTGGCGGTGTGCTCTACCCCCTGCCTCGGAGAACACGTTAAGCCGTCAGTCCTGCGCCTGATTTCTCTCCGTGAGTATAGGATTGCCATCACATCGGACTATGCGAGTGAAGGAATAAAGACTGCATATGTGTACTATGCCAGCCAATCCGCACTGGAGCAGCGTGGTGGGTCTATGCTCTAAAAACCCTCGCTCCTATGATTGAGGAGGCCTGTGCCCAGCCGTGGGACGTTAATGGGCTGCTACTTTATATATATTAAACAGAGTACATATATATGATATACAAGGTGTTAGGAGATCGCTTTAGAAAACGAAGACAGACGATAGTACTAGTGACCCTTTTGATGACGGGACAGAAAAGTGGATCCTGATTTAAAGAATCATATTTTTAAAACGTTTTAATATATTTATTTACACTCCATCCAGCTCCAACAACGCGCACCGCGCCCGTGCGTTCGTTGATCAATTTATTGACCTGTGCGTTCGAGCATCAGCTGATTTTGTGTTTCATGTCCGGTTTTTATTCGTCAAAGTAATATATTTATGGTTTCATTTAACTGTACTAATTTGATGGAGCGTAAATAATGCTTCTATTCATATGTGTTCGGTTTAGGCAGCGGTCTCCTTACATCTTGTATTTATTTACATATATAACATTTGTAATAATATCGTCTATTTATACGATTTGTAACAGGAAATGTTTGTAACTTCGTGTTTAAAATAATTTTGTTTACCGTGACGGTGATGTCAATTTCTGGTACTCCGGAGAGGTTTGCCGCTTTCTCTGCTAAGCTTTTTACTTCGGCATTGTTAGAACCGACTTTTTTTTCCATTGACATTAGCTCGTGGAGATAGTCTCTATACACCTCCTCCTTAGTAGCTGCTATAATATAATGAACATTCAGTAAATTCACTAATAAATTTATTAAATTCCTTAATAAAATCCCAGCACAAAGTATCTGCATGACATGTGATTTTTTTAATTTATGTATTAACTATAATGCTGGCAATATGTTTATTAAAAAGAAACTCAAGTAAAAACTAATTCTTACATGTTGCATTGACATTTGGCTGTCTCTGAATGTCTTGAGATGAGAGGTTCATTCCTAAGATTTCCATTGACATCGGAAGTTGGATACTTTGTGGGGTACTTGGATTTCTCATTTCTGGACCGGTGTTAGGAGTCATCAAGACAGACAAATGATTTGGTGAAGTGATATGCTTCTGTTGTTGCTGGGGCTGCGGCTGGTTTGCTGAAGCTGATGTCACACCGTTGACAAGAAGGTCCGGAGTTGGTTGTTTTTGTGCTCCAGGGGCTGGAGGAAAATTAACGTATATATCTATTATTAACAACAAAAGTCAATGTCGTTTAGAAAACAATACATACATAGCATCACGCCTCATTCCCATAGGGGTAGGCAGAGACAACATCCTTCCACTTGCCATGATCCTTGCATATCTCCTTCGCTTCTTTCATTCTCATAAAACCTTTCATACATGTTCGTCGGAGAAAACAATTATGTTTAAAAATTGTTAAGAACTCAAATTGAATTTAAAAGTGAAACTCTTGTATAATTTTCTTTGGGTTTTAAATGTCCAATGTTCGTCCCGTTGTTCAGAAATCAAATTTAAATGAAAATAATACTCTTTTTAAAGTGGGTCTTGCGGATGAAACGTGTGATTCTTAAATTCTCATTTCTTAATTTTAAATCTAATAACAAAATTATTATTTATAATTTCTAATATTGACAAAAAATACGTCGCATTTTTATTTACGTTTCGTCATTTGCGATTTCAATAAATTGTTTGTATTATTTTCACAATTAGATTTAATAAATTCCTAACATGTCCTTTTTCCCTCCCTCTATGTCTCGGAAATCTAAAGTTAGATTTATATAAATATAAACAAGGCTCTAAAAAAGAATTTGCCAAAGATGTTTCACTTCTGACATGTGTACTTAGTATGCTCGCACTTTTAATTCTTTTTATTTAATTTTGACATTGACAACCAATAATTTCTGATCGCAACTATAACATTTTATGGACTTTATCGGGAATGTGGGCGTAAAGGTCGACTTTTTTTGATTACGAATTATTTATGTTCCAGTTAAGTTACGACAATATTTTCTTCTTAACGTTGAAACATTCTGTAATCTTTCAGCCTTTTTATCTATTGATCTGAGGCGGTAAGAAGTTTGCCGGGTCGGCTATTTATATTATAAATTTTAAACGCGTATTAAAGTACACTCACTTACCAGTATTAGTAAGATCCAAATCGTGTGTAAATGCCATAACGTTAAGAGCCGATGATAGAGCAGGTCCAACACCAGTTCCCTGACTCTCCAAAGTACCCTCTAATTCCGGTGGAGGTACACATCTGTAGTACGCAAATGCTATAGATGAATTTATCATTTGACGGCCTCGTTGGCGCAGTGGTGCGAGTATTCGCTTTGCTAGCGGAGGTCCCGGGTTCGATCCCCGGTAGGACGAATTTAGGAAATTGTATTTTCTAATTTGTCTGAGTCTGGTGGGAGGCTTCGGCCGTAGCTTGTTACCACCCTACCAGCAAAAACGTACCGCCAAAAAAAGAGATTTGTGTTCCGGTACGACGCTGTGTAGAAACCGTAAGGGGTATATCGCCTCTTAACAGATTAGCGCGCTTCCATCTTAGACTGTATCATCACTTACCATCAGGTGAGATCACAGTGCAGCGCTAATCTGTCAGCAATTTTAAAAAAATCATTATAGAATACATTTAACTATAACTCGTAACTATAATAATCTACGTTATTTAATGTCCGGGTTAAGGTAAGGAGTGTCTTAAATATATTAATTTATTATGAATAAACAGATTATAGATTTATCATGCTTGATTGTATCAGCACCTAATCATAGACTAGCTACAAATTTCACAGATACAAATGTATCTTATTCTCTACATAATACGAAGTCGCTTCCATTATCTGTACGGTTAGATCATTTAAACTACAACGGATTATATGCAGTTTTCAGAAATAGGTAGAGTGACTCAAGAGGATACTTTATATATATAATACATTCGAGATGGCAAGCGCTGGCTAACCCTTTCGAGATAGATTAACTGAATGTGCTACGGAATTTAAATACCTTATATCTTAAAAAGATCGATAAATATGTCAAATTCAATTTTTTTTTTTTGTATATACAGTATACATTGGTGTTTACATATTAATTAGTTAAGACTGTATTTGTCATTTAATGGCATGTCAAATTAATTTATTTAAGAAGTCATTATAAAACCTTAGGTCATCATTTAAAAATTAGTCTGCTTTATAATAACATTTTTCTACAAAAGAGTATTACAATTTCCTTTTCAATACTGGTAATTCTATAATGCTTTTAACGTAAAGCGGTAATTTATTAAATATTTTTACTGCCATCACATAAGACTAGTTAATAGTTTCAATAGGTGGTGTTTTTATTCTGGTAGGATTTCGCTAACATTGACCTCTTTTTTCAAATAGTGTTGGATTTTGCGTAGCAAATATAATTATTTCATAAATGTATATTGAAGGGAGAATCATTAATTTGTGTTCCTTAAAGAAGGATTGGCCCATAATCCAATCCTATGGGCCTCATGCGGAAGCTCAGAGTCACTCAGCGTGCGATGGAGAGGGCTATGCTCGGAGTTTCTCTACGTGATCGAATCAGAAATGAAGAGATCCGTAGTAGAACCAGAGTCACCGACATAGTCCTGCGAATCGCGAACCTGAAGTGGCAATGGGCGGGGCACATAGTCCGAAGGACCGATGGACGTTGGGGGCCAAAGGTGCTGGAGTGGCGACCCCGCACCGGACGGCGCAGTGTAGGGAGACCCCCC
Organism: Elymnias hypermnestra; assembly: GCA_015832385.1. Classification (NCBI taxonomy): domain Eukaryota; kingdom Metazoa; phylum Arthropoda; class Insecta; order Lepidoptera; family Nymphalidae; genus Elymnias; species Elymnias hypermnestra. The sequence continues at coordinate 3,797,185 of JACTOM010000016.1, forward strand.
ACAAGGTGGACCGACGACATAAAGAGGGTCGCCGGTAGCCGCTGGAGCCAGGCGGCGCAAGATCGGGCCTTGTGGACGTCATTACGTGAGACCTATGTCCAGCAGTGGACGTCCATCGGTTGAAGCGACGACGACGAAGAAAGAAGGATTAACAACTGTCAATTAGTTTTAAGTTGCAGATAGCTCATAAGCATCGTTTTTGTGATCGAAATTATATTTCCTCGTCAGTAGCATATCCCCAAGATATAATACCATAGCGTCCGAAATTATTTATATTTATCCCTAAAGGATATGCCACAATACCACTATATTTTATATATTATGAAAAATGTGTATTATTACCGAGCTTTTACATACAATACGGCATTAATAATTATCCAATTTAATACATTATGAACCTTGTATATTTTATGTAAATCAACACTGCCATTAATAGAATTGCATTAAAAATTGATATATACAGCGGTTACATAAACATCAAATGTATGTCGCCGTATTTAAGACACACACTTTAATGTCTTTTAGTATTCCGCCGTATAATACAATGCATTAAAATTAGCGATATAGCCTTGAAACACTGTCCGACTTGATTTTTGTAATATTAGTATTGATTACTAAAATACTTACGGCAATGGAGCTTTGGTGGGGGTAGATATAGATACGCGACCCCACATCAGACGTCGTAACTCCTCGCCGCTTATTCCTCTTCTGCGTAACTCTGTTATTGTGACTTTTCCCACCCGCTAAAAGGAATATATAAGAATAAGTAAAATCTAGGATAAAATGTTTTTCGTTACCGTTATCCACACAGTACGAGGCTTATTATTTCACATACATTTAAAGAAGTAGAATTGTATGCCTCTGTTATGTATCTGTGAACTTTGTGGTTAGTCTATGATTAGATTTGCTGAGTTTTAGTAGGTTTTAGTAGGTACTGACTGTCCAGCGAGTCCCACACTGTCGAATGGATTTTTACGTCACTCGGCGTGCGCAAAGGCAGTTCCCAACGACAAAAAAATATGCATTTTAACAGCGAAATTGGTTTGAAAATGCTCACTTCCTACTGCGAGAATGTCATCTCAACGAAGGAAGCATCATAATCGGAGAGGGAAGCCGCAGCAAAGGACACCTCTGTATGATGTGGCCAGGGATCAGAAGAAGTGCCTTAGTTCGTCTTCTAATTTTGATTACCTGTGATAGTTGATATCCGGGGTCCCAGAGGATCTCGAGGTGGGAGTACTCGTTTTGCCAGTAGAAGCCCCGGGTTAGAACCCGGTAGGGTGAATTTTCTAATTTGTCTGAGTCTGAACTGGTGGAAGGCTACGTCCGTGACTGGTTACCACCCTACTGCGCTCAACAAAGAGATTTGTGCTCCAGTACGATGTTATGTAGAAATTATATGAGGTGATTTACCTCTTACCAGATTAGAGCGCTTCCATCTTAGACTGTATCATCATTTACCATCAGATGAGATCACAGTCAAACGCTAAATTTTCAGCAATAAAAATACAGAACAGGGTGCGGTTGGTATCGCTGAGTTTTAATGGTTATTCTGTAGTGCAGAGAGTACCCACACTTGACTGAAGGTATTAACTCTTAGCCGGGATACATAAATGCATTTCCCAGCGAAAAATAGGTTGCAGCTTATTACAGTCACACTCCATGGCACAGACCTCCCTGCTAATAGAAGAGATATAAATAGTAATTAATCTGTATAATTTCGATTAATTGCTATGGCTTCTTTTAATCTCGTGTAACCAATACACTAAGTATAAATACTTAACAATAATTCAAAATAATGTCAATGAAATTTCTAGTAATTATTTAATAATTACCTTCCAATTAGCCAAAGCGCCTTTTCTCTGTTTTGCTCTTGTTTTTGCTTTACTCTTGATGACCATAACTCCTCGTTGCTCGTACCGAGGGTCGTCGGATGGACCAAGTCCAATTGAATATTCTTGCAGGTATCTGTGCGCATCCTCTTGGGATACAGAGCGTTCTAAGGATACAACTATTTTTGCCCACTAAAAGTAACATACATAAATAGATGCCACTCAAATATCTCTGACGGTAAAATTAAGTCAGTTTTAAGACTAGTCAACTCAAGTAAATCTCGACAAAGTTTTGATTTTAATAATGTTAAATACAGTGGGATATCACTGTCTGAAATATACTTGTATTTTCAATGAATAGATTCTTGTTAGTTCAAACGAGAACTTAACTATTTTATACATTAGCGGGAAAAATTCAAGGATCAAATATATTTCTAAAATTTTAACGATTTTAGAAATGGCTGTATCTATATGTAAAAATCGGTCATATCGGAGTAGAATAAAAAGCAATTTGAAGCTTCTAGTTTCTCATTCTAGAAAATCACAATTTTTAATGATTCTTAAGTCATGTTAAGAATAAAAACGATTTTCTTTCTGAAAAACTATACTAGAACCGTGTAAAGAATTTATTCAAGTTTAGGAAACCCCCATCGACTTTCTGTGCAATCATTAGTTTCGGAGATATTCTTGCAAAAAGACAAAATTGATCCATTTTTATTCAAAGTCCGATAGCTCGGCGATAAACGATCGTATCGAGGCCAAAGAACACCAAATTGAAGCTGAATATTCTAGTCTGTACACCAAAAATAAGATAAAAAAATAGATATTTTTTCATTCCATATTCACTAAGTTTGCGAGATACGTGTTACTCGGAATTTTTTTTTTTGCAAGATCCTAAAATTCGAAACTTCCAAGTTTAAAATTGCTTTTTATTTTAATTCGATGCCACTGATTTTATCATATAGAGCCATTTGAAAAATCGTTACATTTTTAGATATTTTTTGATCCTTTCATTTTTTACACTACTATATAATGTGTAAGAATTTAAAATAACAAAAACTTCTCGTTTCTTTGGTTAAACTGTAAAAGCCAGTGGGGCAACATTTAATTAACTAAACTTAAAAACCTAAAACTGACATAAAATTTTTACCTCGTTAAGAAATTATATTAAGTTTTTAACACAAGAAAATACATAGCATTCTAGATTCTACCGCCCTTGATTGAATATATTCTAAAAACTAACCTGTTTCACCCATTCTTTTTCCGATTGTTCAATAACATGTGCATACGTGTTACCCATCATGGCAATCAACATATTTAACAGTAATATCGGCACAAACACCATGAATAATGCGAATACTGTTTTTGATAGGTTTGGGTATGTGGTTTGGCCGAGGTCTGTGTACTGCGGAAATTTTAATAAAGCTTTATATATCACATGTATATGTCTAGTGAATAGATATGTCGTTGCTTTGAAAAGAGTCACACAAATCATAATTTTTATAATTGTAGTTGATCTAAAATATAGTCTATATTTGAGATTCCGTTGTCTAATATAGAAATAAATAAAAATTTTGACAAAAATGAACCACCTTCAAAACAGACTTAAAAATATATTAATATGCTCTAAAAAGTAAGAAATAATTTAGTTTTCTTTTATAGTGTCCTTCGTATTCTTATATTCGGAGTCGGTGTCAGCCAAGGTAGATGTTCCCCGCATGTCCACTTGGCAGCTCCTTCGTCTCTCCCACCTATAGCTTGTATATATATATAAGAATACGAAGGACTCTATAAAAGAAAACGCAATTATTTCTTACTTTTTAGAGCATATTAATGTATTTGTAAGTTTGTTTTGAAGGCGGTTCTTAATTTGTTCAAATTTATATTTATTTGAAGTCGGTTAAAAATGGCGCTGCGGCACCACAAAATGACATGTCATTGTTTTATTTTCAAACGGGTTCAAATTAAACTTCTTATTTGAAAAAGATACTGATTTCTATGCACATCAAAGCTTAATTATAAATAACATTTACATTTAATGCGAATAACGGTTTTAAATAAATATTTTATAAACAATAAAAAAATTATTGAAATTTAATAAAATTGGTCGCCATGTTTGTGACGTCATAATGGCATTTTACGAAAATTTTAACAAAATCGAAAGATTTAACTAATGAAATTCAAAACATTGTGACGTCATACGCACTCGGGTTAGTTCGGGTCCTATTCGGCGAATTAACAGTACTCTGTTCAGAAATATTGCTTTAACTCCATAAAACTTTTTTATTAAGAGAAAAATATAAAATAGTTTTGTTATAAAAATTCTATATTACGAGTCCGTGTATAGTATTATTAATTCCGAGTCCATCTAACATTACGAGTGTATCCATAAATATTCAAGTACTTACACTGTAATCACCCAACGTAATCTGAAATAAGGCCATCCATGTACTCGGATAGCTTGAAAATAAAGTTGATTGTACATTGGGAAATCCTGGAAAAAAACCTTGAAAGTTAAACTATATCCACAGAAACGTAAGTGTAAGCAAATTACTTCACTATATGATATTAAATGTAGATAAAATAATAACTACATTAATATAGACCAAGTCAATTAAATGCGTCTTGTTAAGAATGAAATTCCTAACATGTCTTCCTTTTTCCCTCCCTCTAAGTCTCGGAAATCTAAAGTTTTAGATTTGTATAAATATAAACAAGACTTAAAAATTTGTTTGCCAAAGAAGTTTCACTTCAGACCTGCGAACTTTGTACGCTCGCACTTTTAATTTTTATACTATGTAAAGATATATGCGGTTATTACCGCATAAGATAAAGGTGTTAATTTTTAAACTCTCAATAAATACAGCACAGTTTTAACCGTTTCAACGATGAATAGCATAAGCGAGAGAATAATTTATTAATCAAGAATTATATATATAAATGTTTTTTTTAGTTCCCTTATAACTTAGTATAAATTACCTTTGTATAGAAAGTAGAAGGATTGCGAGAAACCGAATAGCACGATGCAGTAGATAATACCAAAAGTGAACATATCCCCTGTTATCATACTGTATATCATAGTAACAAACGGTCCAGTTAGTTTCACAGCTCTGTAAAAAGAAAAACGAGTTTAAATCTAATACAATGTAACCTTAAAATAACAAGCATCAAAATAACTTTTTAAAATCCCCTAGGACTTTTTAACTTTTATACAAAATATTGGTTAACTTTTACGTTACGAATACGTTACTCAAAAATATCTTTATAACAAATTTTTAATAATGGCCGAATCCGTTATTGACCTCTTTACATGAATCCTTTACGGAAAGTATTATATTAATTATTTCCACTATTTTAAAGTTATACCTAATTAAAGAGAATCGTAGTCCAATCTAACTTCTTTATAACAGAAAGTCATTGTAACAAACTACTTAATAAACGTATATTTTCTAACTATCTTTAGTTTTATAACATTACGCCAGAGTTATACAGTAGCAATAACATTAACTGATATTTTATAAGTTACAGATATCTTTGTTATTTTAAAATGTACTTTAACTCAATGAGTTAAGGTTCCATTTTATCTACATATAAACATTTTTAAAAAACCTTACCCCGCAAAGAACATCAACAAAAACCAAGATCCTGGTAATACGAAGATCAATATTGCTTCTTCCAGTGAGGTTTTCCGCCCGAACCGTGCAGGAATACATGCTAATAGGAGTAGGTTTGAAGCTAAAAATATAAACTTTGCTGGTTCATGGATCTGAAACGGTATTTAACAATATTTTTACATAATTCACTACTAAATTATATGATGCCTATTTGGACGGCCTCGCTAGCGCTGCGGTGCGAGTACTCGCCCTGCTAGCAAAGGTCTTGGGTTCAATCCTCGGTATAATTTAGGAAATTGCATTTTCTAATGTTAGACTGGTAGGACAGGCTTCGACCCCTACTAGTTACCATCCTACCAGCAAAAAGGTACCGCCAAGGAAAGAGATTTATGTTCCGGTACGATGCTGTGTAGAAACCATAAGAGGTATATTGCCTCATACCAGATTAGCGCGTTTCCATCTTAAACTGTATCATTACTTACCATCAGTGAGATCACAGACAAGCTCTAATCAGATAGCAATAAAAACGGCTGTAATAAATAATTGATAGTATTTAAAGTGGTTGGTATCAAAAATAGTAATATGACTATGATACTGCTGGACATCTCAGATATCATAAGAAATCACATTGACCTGCACACAGGTAATTGTGATTTGTTGTCTTATACGAAAGATCTGCCGGGGATTCAAATATTTTATATTCAAATTAGTGTTGGCCATGTTGACCCGCCGCGGCAGTTATAGTGTTAATTAGTCACAAACATCGCATCAAAGTTTTCAGAAAACAAAGCAACCACAGTTTTGGGTCCTTTAAAATACTTTTTTTAATATTTTCAATACGGCGTTTATTGACATACCTACGACCAATCAAAAATCGAGTAAATTTTTTTGTGTAAGTGTATAAAACATAAAAATTAGGAAACAATTAATTTTACAGTATTAATGGATTGTTAAGAAGCTAAAGTTGTTAGTCTAACTAAAGGTTTACCATATGGCATTTATATTATCACGATTATTAGCTGACCACACTAGTTTGTAGATGGTCACACCAATTTCAAGCCTTCGGTCACTTCGTATACATGTATAATCTATGGTCATTTCTTTCCGAGCTTTCGTTCGACATTGTCACATTCAATTCACTATCGCCGCCATTTTGATTTGTCACAGATTAATAAACTGATTTTCTTTATGGTGATTATTGTTTGGTTAATTAAACTATTATATGAATTTCTTCTGCAGGTTATACAAAAAAAAATGTATATCGAAGTCTAACACGTAGTAAACTGTAAAATATTTTTCTAAATATATTTTAGGATGAAGCCACTAAAATCAATCAATTTAGCAATAAAAAAGTATACAGTACTTAAAAATGGTAAATCTAGTTGATATATATCATTGGATTTGATGGTTACTACGTGTTTGTACAAACTCACCAACTGTTTGAAATACGCAACAAGACCTTGATTTTTTATTTCATCCCCTTGCTGCAATATTATATAACATAAGGTGCTTATAATGGTGCCAAGTTCGCTGGCCAATCTTATACCGGATCTCGCATCATTTACTTCAACACCCCAGTTGGGATGGTTATCAGCTTCGAGACCGGTGTGACGAAGGTATACAGCGACAGATAATAAAAGAAGATGAAGCCCCAATATCAGTAGTCTTTTCAGAAATTTTGTCTGTAAAATATTACAATATTAAATATACAAAACTTGATAAAAATTTTAATATGCTGTCTTTACATATTATAAAACAAAGTCCTCAGCTACGTACGTCTCTTCGCAATACACTCAATAACTCTACTGAATAGATTTTCATGCGGTTTTCAATAAAAGTTTGAAAAGATTCTCGAGGATGATATATGTATGTCGGAGTGCAAGAGTCTGTGGATCGCTGGTCCGTGTGTAATAGTCTGTGGAACGCTGGCGCCATCTTTGTGTCGGCGCGGGGGCAGAGTCAATAGGTGGCGGTCCGGCTCCTCTCTCGGCAGTTCTCGAGCGGCGGTCGGCCGGAGTGGTCGCCTATTGAAACTGTCGCGTTCCTAGCTATTAGTGTTAATGAATTATTGTATCATCTACTACTTATATACATATCATATGTATATATAATTATTATATATACATGCGTGTGTATGTCACTGGACTAAACAGCTGGACTAATTTTGTTGAAATTTTCTGTGCCTTGCGGTGGATTCAAAAATGTTTAACATTGACAATTCGATCCGATAAATAATGAGTGTGACTGAATTCCTCTTAGATGGCACAGTCTCTTTCTATGTAAAGCAAATAAGTAAGATATTGATTAAGTTTAGCGGCCCATTAACGTCCCAATGCAGGGCACAGGCCTCCTCACTCATACGAGAGAGGGTTTTTTTAGAGCATAAACCCACCACGCAGCTCCACTGCGAATTGGCAGGCATAGTAGGTACACAAGTGTACTCTCTATTCCTTCACTCTCATAGTCCGACGTGTCGGCAATCCGATACGACCGGAGAGAGATCAGGCGCAGGACAAACGGCTTAACGTGCTTTCCGAGGCACGGGGTGGATCACACCGCCAACTTCCCAACTTCGGACAAATATTGAGAAAATCTTAATAGAAAACTCAATATCTATTTCGAATTGGTCCGTCCCGGGACTCGAACCCAGGACCTCATGGCTGTAGTCGAATGAAGTGGAAATGAAAAATGTAACAAGTAGGTATTACAAAAAAAATATCTACATACAAACTTACTCTAGCAAAAGTTTTCCATTTCTCTTCTAACAACCTCTGAATAATCCCTCCGTCTAACATGTTCAAATGCTCTTGCTTCGTTCCGTTCAATATTATAAAAAGGGCTGAATTCCAATCTGTTAACAACCATTCGCAAAAATAACTACTAAAGTGATTAACTAATGTATATTTAGAAATATGAGATTGAATCCTACAAAATCTAAGTCCTGTCACTATTTCGTAAGATTATTTCTGACGAGAAAAGATTAGTAAAAATATTTGAAAAGGCACAGTATGAATGAATCAATAATTAACAGCAGCTTGTGCCGATCTTAAGTATGGTCAAGACCAATGTAAAATAGCAAGGCTATTGAAGGGAATTTACTCATTTTTAAGCTTTTGCTACACTTATATCAAATGTCTTAACATGGTATTAAAATGACGTCGTACATAGATGCTACGAACATCATCAAAGTTTACATCGATATGATGTAATGCTAACTTTATTTACGTAATGCAAGTAATACTGAGGTCAACTTGATATCATACGTACGTCATATTAAAATCTTACGTCAAGAAGTATGAAATACGTGATCTTACGTGTATTCTGACAAAATATTTCATTAACAGAAACATATTTATTGAGGAGCCGTATGCTAGTACATCAGTTTATTTAATAACAAGTAAAATAAAAGAAAGAGGAAAAGTAAACAAATACTCGTAGTAAAAAAAAACAAATCACATCCATATAGTAACTATTAAATATCGAACTCTTAGAACCGCCAAATTAGAAATAGCAATAGATAAAATAAAATGAGATATCATAGGGTTCTTTAAAATCAGAATATTTGGGGAAAACATATAGAAGATCATGGAATTTGTATATATTACATTATAAAGGGGAGTCCCCGATACGATATAGAGTCGAATTCATTGTATAAAGAAATCTCGTAAAGAGCATAAAGGAACTACGAGGAATCTCAAAACTTATTGCAATTCTTAACAAAACATTATACCGAGAAGAAGTAGAAGAACAGCAGGTCTACCAAGATCTCGAACAGCAGAAAACAGAACAGAAAGGAGATCTATAGAGGAGGCCTTGGTCGTAAAACTAGTGGGAGGTTATTTATACTTGTGCCAAATTAAATGCTACAAAAACATTATTATAATTATATTAATAAATAGTATTACTACTTTACTATAATATATTTAGATAACATGTAAATCAAGGTACAAAGGAAACTTAAAACTTGGATCAAAAATTATATTTTTAATATAAAAGAAATAGTTAAAGTGTGATAAAAGAGGGAGAGAATTAAAAAACTTACTAGTTCGTCCGTCTGGTAATAAAGTGTCCAATGCATTCAAAGGGTAAGCAGAGCAAGTTATATTAGAGTATCTCCAGAATTCTCTTGAGGAGAGCTCCAACATCTCCCTAAATACAGACGCTCGACCTAATTGGCAGGCTAATGTCAGAGGTGTAAAACCAGCTTTATTTAACCTCCCATTGCTTGCTGGTAGTTTTGGATGTCGAAGTGCGTATCCAAACATGTCCTGAAGGTATATGATACAATTAATTATTATAAAATAATCTATTTTACACAAAACGGTAATAATGTAACACATGTCCATTATGAGGCTACTAACTCGACCCATTTCGTTGTTCTGCGTTACATTAAAATGATAAGAAAGTTCGTTACAAAAAAGGATGATTGGACAAAATGGTGTGATTGGTGTGCGAGGAATTCTACTTGGTACGCGAAATCGAAATAGGCTCAGTAATTTTAAACTGTCCATTTTGTTATTAAAAATTTTGAAGGCAAATATTGTATCGCTGATTAATCTACGTTTCTCCAGAGAATCCATTTTAAAATATTGTAATCTACTGTTATAATTAATTTACCCTTCTTTAAATATTAAATGCCACAGACACCTTTTTTCAATTCGCTCTAAAAGCAACTAATGGGCAGCATAATGCGGGCGCCACACCGCATGTTCTAAGGTACTAAGTAATTATAAAGCAATGTTTTAATTTTAGTATTTCGAAAACTCCTTATTACGGAACCTAACGTCTTTGATGACCTTTTTATAATATCCTCTTGATGTGGAATAAATGATAATTTTTTTATCATAGACTACCCCTAGATCCTTCATTTCATCTACTACGGTAATGCGGTACCATTAATTATGTATTTTTTTTAATTATGTATTTTTTTTACATTCAATAATTTTATGTGATAAAAGAGCGCCTTCAATGGATTTTATGGTTCTGACGAATTTAACGTCATCAGCGTACATAAATAGCTCGGAGGAGGCGAAGCAGCTCGAAATATCATTTATAAAAAAAAAATAGGATAAGCCCTAAATGGGATCCTTGTGGGACTCCTGAAGTAATATTATGACTATTAGACTTGTATCCATTCAAAACTACTCTTAAAAGACCTGTCAGAATTGAGTCGAAATATCGACGGATCATCTAAAAACACGTATAATTATCGCATGTACTAGTAAATAATATATTTTATAGTAACTAAATCTTCATCTTCATAATATGAGTCTAGATTGGAAAACCTTATTTAAGAGAGAGTGCAGGCTACATACGTTACGAGTTGGCATGCTACACCTACCCTAACAGTGTAGGTTTTCTGATGGTAGCCCTCACCGAAACGACAAATGATGCAATTTAAAACAAGCTAATTTCTGAACAGGTTTCGAGCTCCTGACTCTTAATAACAATCCGCATGTCACATGTTATGTCCTCTATAATAAAATGTTAAAATCAACTTACCAGTTTATCACAAACTACAACCATATGAAGTATCATATTCCCAAATGAATCTTGCGAATCAGGATCAGCCCCTGAGTCCAGGAGGAGATTGTAAACAGCTTCGTTGGCGCAACAAGCTGCCCAGGCTAAGGGATATTCGCCTAAATAAGCCAGCCCTTCGTAATTTGTCTGGCGGGATGGCGGGTCACGTTGTTGGTCACGTGGTAGAAAAAAACTGCCTATTATGAATGTTAATTGTATAAAAGTCTTTACAAACCAGTAGAAATATGTCTACTCCTATAGAACTAGATTACTCTTGAAACCCATTTCGTAAAATAAGCAATCCATTTTAACTTGACAAAAAAAAATTAGTAATAACGCGGCTGGATTGTAAATAAAAGGTGTAAAGGTTAATAATTAGTTACAAATTATTGAAAATGAAATGAGACTTTATAATAATTGTGTTAAAAGTGCATTTTAATATAAGCAATTCGTTAAAAAGTTTCAGATCCCCTTAAATTTCGATGACAAGATTTTCAAGAGTGCCGTTTTATTGCTTGCATGAAATTAAGTTAAAGTTAAATTAATTATGTAGCAGCATACTAACTGCATATCGAGGTAAAGTTATCTTATGACGAGTAAGATTTTAAACCCACCACGCAACTCCTAGGCGGGTAGGCAGGCTGTTTTCTTCACAGAAAAAATTATGAATACCTAAAAAATTGTAACCCTGAAGTAGCAAACGATCTATCCGATTATAGTTTCAGTCTATTATTAAGGTGATATGCAAAAATGATATGAAATAAAATAGCTATTGGATATTAAACTTCTAGGCGACGACTTCAAAACCAGTGGCGGGTTTTGAAAATTTTATTTCGAATAAGGCACATTTCTTTGTATGTATTCTTATTGGTATTCACATTCTATACCTAATATCTACATTAATATTATAAAGAGGAAAGATTTGTATTTTTGTATGTAACGAATAAACTCAAAAAGTACTGGACCGATTTTAATCATTCTTTTTTCATTAGAAAGCTACATTATCACTGAGTAACATAGGCTATATTTAGTACTAGATTACTATAGAAATCTTTAGAAATTCCTAATAAAACCAACCGAAGATGTAAAAAAATTAGCCATAAAATGTCTTTCATCGCATACGCTGTGAAGAGTATTAATGATAGGACAAAAAAATATTCCACAATATTATAGAATATATCAATAACTACAAAAGACTTCGGGAGACCATATGTCTAACTATTGTAGTTACGTGACTATAACTACTTTTCTACATTTAACAAATTGATAGAAATGCCGATCAAAGTCAGACCGTGTTATCCATACCATTTATAATTTTTTATCCAAATAAATAATTTCATATTCAAGACTGTCTCAATACCTAATGATTACTTTTTGAATTATTGAAATCGGATATTCCATTCAAAAGATATCATGTAATTAAAATTAGCGCATCGAGTAACTAACTCGACGAGAGAGGGACAGTGCGGGAGAAGGGGGAGCACCATTATGAACTAGGTTACCTTACGCAGTGGACGCAAGCGACATTGAATATTTCCAGTTTTTTTAACACATTTTTATGCTTCACTTAAAAAGTTCTTTTCAGAGCTACTTAGTTTTAGTATTAGGAATCACAATTTTTCATAATATTCGTCAATTCATGGTTGTTTTAATTATCATGCTTATAATTTATATATCTGTATCTATTTATATCTACCCGTGCGGAACCGGGATGGACCGTTAGTATTATATATTTCGAATTTATAAAAAAAATCTTGCACTAGTAATATTTTAGTTCATAGTCACTCTCCGTTCTTTATAATACAATATTTGTAAAAACACATTCAAGGTTTGACTTCAATTCGAATAAAATGTCGAAAAATATAGTTGTAAAATAGGTTCAGCATACGTCAGCAAAGATCGGAGTTGGTGGAGCTATTTTATGTACTTGCCATATGAGAGAATAATATGGATATTCCCCGAATACCAGGATTAGATCTCTAAGTAGAAAAATCAATGGTCTATTTCTTACTATGGGGTGTCTTCAGGTTCTCTAGTTATAACCGTGACACTACCTATACGTGTGAGCTGATGTAAAATTTACAACGTCGCTCATGCGATTATTGGCTTACTTATCTTGCCCGTGATACGATAGTACTGTCTTAACTCTAGCAATTGAAAATACAAGCATCTCTTTCTATTTAAGTCATAATGCGTATTATCTATTTCGCTACTCGGTAACTGTTGTAACAAAATTTGCGCAGAGACAAGACCGGACAATAGAAAAAACATAAAATAAATCAGGTACAAAGTGACTGTTACTTACGAAGTCGTAGTTCGCTAAGTTTGTTTGAGGTATTTTATTAACGCTGATAGTGTATTAGTAATTATTTGTGTTATTGATTACATAAGTGATGTGAATAACAAAGAAAACCCTTGAGGTAAGTTTTAATTTTGAAGATATGAGTCTATAAATACAAAAAGGACTTTTCTCACTATCTCAAAGTTTAACGCAACATGACGCTACACCAGAGTCTTAATTGAATTTAAAAAAGATAACATTGTATTGTTTAACTATTAGTAGACATAAAAATCACAACATTTAGTAGTCTTTCATGAACATTTAAGTCCCAAGAGCCACTCGACTATCAATATATCCATATCCATATTAACATCAGTGTTTGAGGAATTTAGGATTAAATAGCTCTACCTTCTCCGATAATTAGTTGCAAGTAACATTACCTATGGCTTTCTGGTGAACATCAGCTCCAGCCTCTACTAAATCTTGTACCAACTCATTATTGCTATATGCGATCGCGAGGTGCAACGAACTAGCACCTAAAACAAAAATAATACATTTTCCACTTTTAATAAATCCCTTTAAACCGTTTGCCAACTTTGAATTAAGACGGTAGTCTTATAAATCATAATTAAATTAAATTCGATTCGATCGACACGAACATTGGGAGTTAAATTCATAAATTTAAAGCATGTTCTTTTAATGTCAAATCAATAGCCCGTTACAAAATACATATGAAAGTTTGCAAAACTTTATCAAATTACCAATTTTGAATGTTTGTTTGCTTATTAAGCCTTAATCTCTGACACCTATGGTTTCGAAGAAATATAGCCTACATTTTATTGCAAAATTTATATAGAAATGGAGAATGCCAACAATAAAAGCACAGTATTCCTGAGCCATAACAAATAAAAGTATGTTTTTATAAATTATCTAAGAATTGGATACATATAAAGATGTAGTTCCACATTGCACACTAACCTAAATATTCTTCTCCCTCGACGACATCCAAAGAGAGTTTCGGAAAACATTTTACCAATGTCCTGGCTAAGCGAGTGTGAATCTAGACATAAAATTTTCTTATTTAGTTCTTTACCAAATATTATATAATAACAGTTTATAAACCAGAGATAATAGGAAAGTGACAAAGCAATTTGACTAACATAGGTCCCGGGTTCTGACCATTCTAAGGGGAATTCAGGAACATGCATATTATTTTTTTTAATCTGGACTGGTGGCTTTGGCCGTGGCTAGTTACCATTCTACCAGCAAAGACTTACCGCAAAGCAAGAGATATGTGTTCCGGTACAATGCTGTATAAAAACCATAAGAGGTAAATTGCCTTCCATCTTTAAGTGTATCTACTTATAATTTGTAACATTGTTATTGCGAGCAGTTTAAACTATGAACTTGATACATTTTTTTCTGTAAACTGTAATAAAAAAAGGTAATTGGTTTAGCGGTGAGCTAGTTCGGCAACAGACATGAGGTCTACAGGGTTCGAGTCAGTCGGTCAGGCGAATTCAAAAATTGATATAAATTTTTTTATTAAGATTTTCTCAATATTTGCCCGAAGTTAGTATGCTCCACCCCCGTGCCTCGGAGGGCACGTTAAACCGTCGGTCCTGTACCTGATCTCTCCCGGGTCGTGTCGGATTGTCGTCATAACGGGCTGTGAGAATGAAGTAATATAGAGTACTTGTGTACTATGCCTGCCCACCAGTCGAGCAGCGTGATAGGTCTATACTGTAAAAACCCATCTCTCCTTTGAGGAAGAAGGCACATAACCAGCTGTGGGACTGCCTGAGGGACGTATATGCTTATGCATATTATACAATTTTGGTAAATTAACTTTTAATATCTGAATATAATAAGAAAATCAAACCTTAGTATCACATATAATGAGGACATGTAAGAGTGATTCACCCAATGCCCCTCTGTAGCTCATTTGCCAACAAGCAGTGTGATCCTCCCACTTTGCCAAAGGATCGTGAGGAGATAGAGATGCCTCTATCGGCAAAACAACCTGTTAAGCAAAAAAATTGGTTGCCTTTAAAGTTGTCGTATAAACAATAATTTTACGAAAAGCGTCATCAGAAAACATTGATAAAAAATTGTTGTTATAATAAACAGTGACAAAGTAAAGGCTGATCGCGCCTCTCAACCGCTTGTTTCGTGATTTCGCTTGCACGCTCGGCTCAGACGGAAGATGACAATTAGTCATGCTTTGCAGTGCGTGCACCCGACGTTCATCTACTAAGACGTTATCACATCAAAATTATAGCAACGAAGTAACGTATTCTTAAATAATCAAATAATATTGCATTTATATGTGAAATTAGTAACACAAAAAATATTGTTTTAACAAAACTAAGATATTGCCACTAAAGTCAATCTGTTTAGCAACAAAATACGCATACTGTGTCCAAAGTTAGCAGTTACATATTTTTTGATTTTATAAAAAGTTATTCTTTTCTAATAAACCAATTAGGATTTTTAGTTACATGGTATAATTTTCTAACGTCGAACTTGTTATGTATCTGTGAACTTCATTGTAATTTTACGTGAAGTTAGTCTGTAATTGACAATGAACTGTTGTTGGATAAGGCATAGATGAAGTCTAACATTTGTCTCGTACAAAACGTCAAATGTAAGAGGGCCTCAAAAATACATTTTGTACTACTTCAAATTTTATGTCTCAGTATTCTGCTGCAGTAAACTATATTATAGATCAGGAATGAGCAACACGCGGCCCGCTGAGCATTTCTAAAATTGAATTAAAACCAGATTTCACATTAAAAGTTTAAAGAAATTATTTTTTTTAATGTATATTTTTTATACCTATGTTTATTATAAATAGTTTCGTAAAATTTTAATAAGTGTTACTCTGTGCGGTTCGCCAATAAATTTTAAAATTTAAATTGGCCCTCACCGCAGTTATTGTAAAGGATGTAAGCGAGAAAAATCAGGCACAAGCAACAAGCCTACAGCACATCATTCGAGCAAGCTTATGTATTACCTATTCGAGCGAATAGAGGCACATATTGCGTGGACAGCAAGATTAAAACCTCATACAAATATTTCGAAATAATATGTTATGTATCTATGAACTTTGTAATTAGTCTATGATTAGATCTCTGCCTAATCTCAACCTTTGGCGCGGGGGGAGGGGACTGATACTTAGAAGAGCGTGTTGTGATACACGTAACAAAGGTATATAAGGATTAATTTATGTACTTGGCATACAACTCTATACCCAAATAAAAAGACATTACAATATAAAACCTAATCTCCCTGATTTAAAACTCATTTCAAAATAATCAGAGCATCAAAATTGCTTTAACAAGCACATTTTACAATATTAACGTTATTTAAAAATGTATCATGAATCAAGTAATAAGGGTTTTTTAACTACAATTAATTGGTTCATTTTCACTCAAAATCATGTTCTACCCGACACTAGAATAAACTATATACTAGATGTATAATGATTGCAGAAGTTGTTAACATTCTATATCCTAACTAGGATCTCACAGCAGGAATTATTCGTTAGTTAATTTTTGTGTACTGTTTATAGTTGTCCAAGTTTCGCCGCAATAAAATGCGAGGGTTGGCAGTATAAGGGGTATAAACATATAACGAATGCAATGCTCATTTTATATACATGTAAAGAAGATTACCTGCTCTTGGTCCCTAAATTTCCATCGCAAATATTCAGCTCTATTTATAACTCTCCCTCTTCCTCCCGCATACATATATGCTGAAAACTCTTCACGTATTAACCTCTCTGCCGCTACCATACCACCTTTTGTATACGTCTCAAGGAGTAAGCCACCTATTAAATAAAATGAAAATATTGCATAATTAAATAGACTTCTACATCCATCCAATTGACGCACTGTCGTAAAATTTACGACAAAATTGTAAAGAAGGATAAGTAGTAAAGATAATATCCGCATAACTGAAGTGCTCCAAATGAATATACACTAATTGAAATGATTCAAATTCAGCATTAGCATTAGTTGAATAAACTTGCATTTAGAAGAATACAATATCATTTTTTTAATTATACAGCAATAAAAATAAGTTTGTGAAAAGTTTTGCATATATAAATACTTATTTCGTCTTGTTCCTATGCCGCAAACTATGAACTGAGGCAATATTTATTGATAAATTTAATAACTTGTCGAAAAAATACGACATTCACGACAACGACAAATATTCGTGTTCAAACTTGGTTATCATAAAAACCTTATTAACTATTTTGGAAACATGTGTTATATGTTATACAAATAGTGATACACAATTTGCATACATTTTAATTTCGCTTTTGTAATATTAACCTTTTTTATAGTCTGCGAGTTTGTATAGAATTGTATGATCTTCGCTACTAGGCTGAGATATGACACGGTCAAGAACCGAACCCACTGCCGGTACTCGGGAAGCAGAACACAGCTTTCCTAGTGCTTCGCCCATTTGACTAAAAAAGAAAAACTTTTATATACATATATATATATATATATATATATATATATATATATATATATATATATATAA